>PVIY010005563.1:0-93575 GCA_004026745.1 Myrmecophaga tridactyla
AACTCAATCTGTTCCCAAACAAGCAAAAAGTAGTGCAATACAAAAAGATGTATAATGGGATGGAAAACCTAATATTAATATATAATGACCTGTTACCAAAAAGGAACTGACAAAATATCAAAATTAAGTAATAAATGTAATAATGTTAAAGCAGATAATGAGAGATAATTTGAAAAAGACTTTATTAATGCTAATGTGTAATCTTTTGAATTAAGTTGCCTAATATACAGAGAGATGTATATTTTAAACTTTTTAAATCATGAGTGTATTCTTCAAAGTGTTTTCTTGCAAGATGCATCTGTAAATTTGCCACAATATATTAACTGTAATATAGGACCAGGTAGTTCAATAAAATCTCAGATCTCTTTTTTTTTCTCAGATCTCTTTTTTAATATTTTTTTACATCAACAAAAAATAAGCACACCCCCAAAACACAGAAGTGCACATATATATTCAAATTGACTTACCCTTTTCTTTCTTAATTAGACCATAAATTAGAGTCTTGTTCAAAGCTGCAAAATAGGGATATATAGCTAGATTATTCATCACGGTACATGAAACCCCTGGTTAAAAAGCACACTTGTGACTTCTTAAATTCATGGAAATAAGGATGTATAAAGAAGACTAGTTCAGTGGCATCCAGAAGTATAAGTCACAGGAATTTTTGAGTTTTAGCAGTCACATTAAAAATTAAAATGTAAGAGGTGAAATTAATTTTAATAATATATTCTATTTAGCCCTATACACCCCAAAAGGTTATACTTTCAACATGTAATCAAAATTTTAAAATAACTCATGAGCTATTTTATATTCTTTTTTACACACTAAGATTTCAAAAGTCAACATGTATATTACGCTTAAAACACATCTCAATTTAGACTAACCACCTTTAAGATAATTATTATGTATACGTGGCCAACAAATACTATATTAGAAGCACTGACTTAGTTCCATTTTAATATTTTCTTTATAACAACTGAATCTGGCTTCTAAGTAAATTATGCAACTGAATCTGGCTTCTCAGTAAATTATGCAAATGCATATAACAAAATTTAGATAATATTTCTCAAGTATTTGGTAAGAAAAATATGTGAATCAAAGGGGAGAAAGTTCTAACTAATATCAAGATATACTACATATCACTTTTTAAATGCAATCTTTTCCATTTTTTTGTCTCTTTGTTAGAATTAGGATATTTTCATAATTTTGACCAGTGCTCTCTAATTGTAATCTATTTGTAAATCCATGTGCTTTTTAGTTTAGATTTTCTGAAAAACTGTTTCTTTAATTAAGTTTAAACAGCCTGTAAAGCAATTGCATATTGGTATTTTAAATCAAGTCTTGAATTGCTATTTCCAAAGATACAAGCTTTCTAGACTCCATATTCTAGATAACATTGCAAAATTTGGGGGCCAGTGGATCATATCATATTCATCACTTCTCTCAAAGACACAAGATTGCTTGGATAGGCTATGAACTTATAAAAGATCAAAATAATTTGCTTTCTCAAGTTATTCTTCAAATGCAATATTTTCATCAATATTTTCCAGGAAAGTACTTTTATCCCAGGATTGGTGTTAGTGGGCAACTTCTGATGTACTGTCTGCATTTGGAGAGATTCTAAAGCACATGCATGGCTGGTGATACTATTTTATTACCGAATGGTTTCCAAAATGATCATAGAAAGCAATAAAATTCTAATTTAATTCCAAAAATATCATTTGTTTTGGTACATTTGAATCATATAATCTATGCATCATTTTATGCAGTGCCAGCAACAGCTTCCACTAAATTACATAATCATTTTTCCAAGACATTCTGCTTTCCTGAACCAGTAAATTTTATGAGAGGTGGAGTTTGGGGAAGAAGGGAAGATAAAGGTTTTTAAAATATTAGAACATTTATTCCTTTGATTTATAATGCCATGAATTGATTTCCAAGGGACATAGCACCAGGTTTATTACCTTTGAAATGCAAATTAATCATTTGTAAAATTAGGAACATATTATGGAACATACAAGTGATTGCAACACCTACCAACATTTGAATACAAAGCTAAAGCTGCTCTTGCTGGTGGGTTACTAGTTTCATTAAATCACAGGAAATGAATTTTATGAACAATCCTCCAGATGGAAAAATGTTCAGATGCTGCAAAATGTTTCACGGATTTATATGAAAATCAATCTGTAACCATATGCATATTAAGAATGAGAAAATGAATCTTCAAATATGCATGGGCTGCCATTATATATAAAGCTGTATGAATTTGATATTTTCCTGCCTGAAAGTTTACCTGATACCACCTAATTTTTTGCAATTAGAGTGATTAATGGTGATTCACCTTTACACATAGTTAATTTTCTAGGTAAACAATGTTTATTTTATTGGCAATATATGACGCAACTATGCATTTATATTTTTATCTAAAATTAAACATTAATTTTGCATTACCCACAATTGTGACACCCAGAAATGCAAGTGTTGTTACAGAGTCACATATCAGTTCATTTCTAATAGTCTCACTTCATTTATTTGTTTGTTCTTTTGAATATCAACAAAAATGTCATTGATACAAAAACTAATTTCCATTAGAAAATTTTTGGTCCAAATTAAAATGCGTTGGTCTCCTACCTAATCAGAGATTATTTATTATGAGTTTGCTTTCCTGAAACATTTTATTTAATAATTTAATGACAGCAGAAATGCCACCTAGAATGTCCACTCCGTTCCTACATTCCTCCCTCTCCCTGCTTCCATAACTTAAAGAACACCTAACTAGCTCATGAAGAAGGCTAATTTTTAATTGCTGGAAAGCAAAAATGTATGAAAGACATCACATAAATTTATTCTTTTCTTATACAATAAAGTGAAATTCTGATAGAGAAAGTAATGTATTTGTGTGTGTGTGTGTGTGTGTGTGTCACAATTTCAAATTCCAGAATCTAAGTTTCTTAAGTGCAGAGAGTGATTTTCTTATTTGACATAGTGTACACAGGGCTTGGAATTCTGCCTGATATATAATACACGTACAAAAACAGCTTGAATAAAATGGTGTCCACAGACTCCACGTGGATTTTATTCTAAATCTTTAGATAATAATTATCATTAAAGTGAAATTGTATTATTTGCTGACATACTGCCTTTGATAGTTTCCGAGTTGAAATTATACCAGTAAAATATTGTGTTGTACACATGAATTTATATCATAAAATAAATGAGAAAATTTCTAATACTGCTTTAAACATGTGTTGATTTTAAATTCTCTGTATAATTCAGCATTTTTCTTGTGTTTTCCAGAGATTGTTCTATAATCACACAGATAATCTACTCTCCTTTCAGACTTCTCTAGACTAATTAAACCATTAATGTATTTTTGCTATTTGATGGCCCATTCAACAAACTCCTGAACATGAAATCTCACCAGAGTTCTCATAGATTCATAGGCTGGGCAGCTTAAAGCTTGGTAGCTGCAAAAATGTGCTATGTTCTTAAAAATGGAACGTTTCATAAAGAAAATAAAATAAATTTTTGTAAATAATTCCTAATTGTGTAATCAAATAAGCTAATGTTGGCAATGAATGGCATGGTGCAAATTATCACATCGACCAGAAATGTTCTAGCTAATGTCATTTATAGTCTTGCTGGCCTATTTTCAGTATAAATTTTTACAGGTAATTGATATTCAATCATCTATTATTTTAATATGGTATGATATAATAAACACTTAATATCTGTTATTTCATACATTTCCAATTTACATTAATACACTTATTGAAAAAAAAAGAAAAAGAAAGGCTATTTAGAATAAAATGCATTAGAAACTCTATGGATTTAGTTGATATAGTTCAGTCCTTCGTATTCTCCCAAATATGAGTACTGCTCCTGAACTCCAGGTCAACTTTGTCTTGCAGCACCTTCAGAAGTGACTAAAGGCCAAATACTTGCTTAATGCCTTTTTCATATCCTTATGTTTCTGTTTCTTGACCATACATGGAGACTTGATCTGCCATGCATAACTAGGCATATCAACATCACACAATAGGAATAACATATAATTTGGAAACCGGTTATCCTAGTTTTGTATCATAACTTTCCCATTTGCTTGATGCAGAACATGGAAAAAATAATTTACTTTTTCATTCCTTAGATTCCATAGCTATCAAATGCTTCTAGGATTGTTTGAAAATTCATGTTGCTTTGTATAAAAGATAGCACAAAATTTAACTTTATAGTTATCTACTTTCTTTCACTCTTCTCTGAGATTTCCTTACATCTCTCATATATATGTATATACTCTTAAAGGTTAGGAAGTGAATTTTATCCATTTCTTTATTCTGCACAGTGCTTAATACACATTTTCTATTGAAAGAACTCCACATGGTTTATATATATTTTTTTTCTTAGATATTGAATAACTTGAACTATGACCATTTTATCACAGACTGAGTCCTTATTCACAAGGTTCTGTTACTTATGACTCAGGTCAAGTCAATTCCATTTTGCCATCCCAGCCAACAATTATTGTTCAAGGAATAGATATGGAAGCCAAGCCAAACCAATAAGAGGTCTTATTTCAGAAACTTTGCTTCTGTAGTTGTTTTGGTTTTTATTTTTTTTATTTTTTTCTACAAATACTGAAAATGAAAAAGCCTATTTTTCTCTCTGTTTATAACCTCTAAAAATATAAGCACAGCTCCATCTACAACAATAGCCCAAGCTATAAAGAGAAAACTAGCATGAAATAATGAAGGAAATACAAACAGACCAGAGAGGAAGGAGGTTAAAGGAGAGATGGTATTTAAATCTGTGCTTCCAGTCATTCGTTAGTGGTATATATCACTGATCTGTTTACAGATTGTTTATAAAAGCAGTTGAATTGCACTTTTTATGTCAAAGTTTATCTGAATTCAGTTGCATATAAATAATTATTGCTACAGTACTTAACTAAAAACATATATTATGCCAAATACAAGAGTTACACGTTTTTGAAATGTTAAGGTGCCCCCAAATTAGCACCTTTTCCCATTCAAGTTCTGAATCAAATGAAAGAAATGACAAAAGCAGATATAAAAATAATCTTATCACTGATATGGTTGATACTGGAAAATATGGCTTGGGTATTTAGTGACAGGGCTTTGAAACTTCCCTCTGAATTCGATAGACCTATGGTCTTGGGCATAGGCTGTACTGAACCTCTATTTCTTTCTGGGTGGGACTTGACTCTGTAAGTGTTATAGAACAGTATGGAGTAGCAAAGGAGAAGGTGTAATCCATAGGCAGTGATGCCACAAACAAGTAAAGAAGGTAAGAGCATTCCAATAAGGCAGGTGATTCCTTCCCTAAGCAAAAATTGATAAAGTAGTAGACAAAACCAGGATTGGTACACTGCTGCCCCTCCAAAGGGAAGGCAACATCATAATTGGTAATAATTATTCCCTGCTAATGCACAAATACAACCACATGGGATTTTAAATTTTAAAAAATGACTTGGACCTGCCTGAAGGAGGGTTTCAGAAACAAAATATACAAAATGTCAGGTTATTCATTTTAAAAAGCAGACATACATAAAATCATGAAATTTTTTCTGCTTTATGTCTACTTTTGTAGCCTATATATTCAGATTAATTTAACTCATTTCATAAGTATGCTTTTGCATTCTATTTTTGTAATAATTTGAAGCATAAATTTTAGTTTGAGAATGAGCACATTTAAATGGAAAAATCAATATTGCATTTTGGTCAAATCAGCACATGGTAAACAATCACCATTTTAGGGATGTAAATACTATAGTTTTACCTTCAAATTCAGGAAATCATTAGTTATCTAATCATTCTTCTAGACTGTAAAGAAAACACATTTCTGCATTCTATTCCCTACATTTCCTTTTTGTCCACAAATACCTGAACTGGCTTGTCATAGAGACTGATAACTAAGATAGCTTATTCTAGAATTCAAAAAGATGGTTGCTGTCTCATGTGCAATTACAAATAGCAGGGAACTCTCACCACTTATGTTTTGGTATTAGCTCCTCTGCTCTTTCTGACCGAGTATTAATAATCAAACAATTGATTATTTTGATTGAATACAATTGATGTTATCTTTGAATTTAAGAGGAAGTACAAAAATGAGACAACTTAAAATAATTTCCATAAATTTCTTTCACATCTAATAATCCCTTAGGAAGCATTTCTTAGCTATGTGAGCTTATAGATTCTAAGAAATATGCCTAAACTATAATTTTATTAACATTAACATGAAAAGTAGTCTGTTACTTTTGATGATCACGACAGGAAAACAATTGTAAACACCTTTAGTAATAACTAAAATCTCGAGTTGGTAAGTAAAAGTTATTTATGTAAAATTCACTTTTGAATTCTTTGTGAAAAGTGGGCTCAGATAGATATTTTAAATATGATATGAGTGCCAGAGTTCTAGGCAAGTAATTCTTAGGAAGGTGGTTAATGTAGAGAGGATGAATTATTAAAGGAAATGTTATAAAGGCAATCTACCCTTCTTTTCAAAGTTGTCTTGAATGTTGCAGTGTTAAAAATTCCACTGCCAAGGGAAACAATATCTATCTACAATATAATATGAGTAAAATTGCCAATCAAAAGTTTTCAAATAAGTTTTCAATATGATGTTGCCTTGATTTTTGTTTTCTATATATGTCAAATGTGTTTCTTGCTATTCAGATATTTAGTCACATGACAAGAAAGAATGGGCAATGAATTCATTGCTGCACTTAACCCTTACACTGAATAAAGATTTTTATAAACAAATTGAACTTTAGAATTAAATAATTTATTTTGAATACAATAGTCTAGACGTGGTTTTAATGTAACAATTCCATACTGTGTACTTTTTAGTTACCATTACTATTTGTCATTTGCAAATGATATGCATATGAAATGTTGGGTGGGAGACACCTCACTACAACACAGGAACTTAGTCATATTAAGATAGAGGCAGCATTTCTGTCTGTGTCCTTCAGTAACTTTAAATCATATTTGTGGAATTTTTCAGTTTCAAACATATTTCTTACCATGAAGATCTTTCTAAAAATGTCCAAGTTCTTTTCAAACGAAAATTTTGTGAAACATACAATGGAATTTTTTTCAATTATTATAGGAAATTATTAAAATAACCTTTCAAAAGTACTCCCATTTGGTAATTAGTCTGCATCATTAGTAACTGTCTCCCTTATGAAGCTCTTGACATCTCTTGTCACCCAAAAAATCTAAATTCATGTATTGACCTTCTGTTGTGACAGCAAGTGTTAGTAGCCACACCAATTATTTTATAAGAGAAAAAAATCATAACAGCAAAAATAATAAATATATAATAAATATATAATAAATAAACATGCATGCATATATATATATACACACACACAGACACTGAGAGAGAAACTACACAGACTTTGATGTGTATGTGTGCTCTATGCTTCCCTTAAGAAGCAATCAGTTTAGATTTTAGCTAGTGACCTTACTGAGAGTCATATTAGGTACTACCCTGGTTTGCTGTTCACAATGATATAGATTTCTTATGAAAACGCATTCAAGACATGGATATTTCTCATCAACATTTAAAATATTAGTTTCCATTTTGGCTGAGAATGAGATGTTTTATTCATTGGCAAAATTCCCAGCCTAGCAATATAAAGAGAATAAATTATGTGCTTTTGGATGGCACTTTAGTGAATTCTTAATTAAGAAATGGTAACCATCATCTAAGGGGACACATTTTATTTAGCAAGTAGGAGAACAGATCCATTAACCCCTATAAATTCCAAGATTTAGCACTAGGGATGAATTTAAAAGTACTGCTCATTTCCTTCATTGTGTTAGCAAATTTTGACTTTAGGCTATTGATTAAAAATAAAGAATGAATGACTCCTATACTTTGAATATTTACATATAAAATATGAATGAAATTATTGCTTAGCATGTTTTGTATTAAAGAAATAGTGGGTATCTAGCATTGTAAAAGCAATTTAGCTTATTGCAAAGTTAAATGAAGGTAACTTTTAAATGAACATGTCTGCTTCCTTGTAATTGTAGGGCAGTTATTTGATTGAATATGTCCTGATGGTAAAGCAAGCCCCTAAAATCTGGGGCATATTAAAAACTTGTTCTGTGAAACATTTTTGGAATAGATGAAGGTTTATTTACGAACAAAGAAATAAGAAGTCACAATCCTAAGTAAGGAAGAAAAAAAGCTGTCAATAAAACATTTTATATATGTTATGTATCAGGATGATACTAAAACTAACAGAAAAATTAGTCTTTTGTCAAAATATTCATGTGTTAAAGCATAGAACTACGAAAGCTCTAAGATAATGGCAAATATTTCTGGAGCTTCTAGGTGAAAGGATCCTTTGCAAGTAATGTTCTTCATAACTGAAAAGCAACTCTGTCCAACTCAATATGGGAAATTTTATTGATTTGTGAAAGTCTGGTAAAAGTGATTGGCTTGTAATTGTGATAGAGTTTATTAGCCTTTCAACATATGTCCAAAGATGTGATTCCTACCTACTCAGGAAATAGAAATTTATAAGATAAATAACATGATATATTTAACAAATTCTGGCTATTGATTCATAGGCAGAGATGGTCATATACTGAAGATCTAATGGGCATCTTGCTATCACTTTCAGTGACACCGATGAAAACAAATTGCATGAGGATTTTTCTCCTTATTAATAAAAGGCATATTGACTTACAGAAACAATGTATTTAAAATTATAACTGCCAACATCCATGTTTCCAAACCAATGTAAATTATATATATATGGGCATTGACTAGTTACCTTATTGGGGGAGGAGAGTATTTGGTTAAATTCCGCTATTCTGTTTGTATGTGCTACATGGTGATTTCTGAATCTCCCAGAAAAACATACTGACACTTAACCAGTATGTGAATATACATATAAACCATATATTCTCATTTTTTTGAAAAATAATATTCTTTTAATGTTGCATTAAAAATAACTAGGGCAGTTATATGCAAAATGTAAAAGATTTGCAAAATACTGTAGACTTATATTCCCCTTTTATATGAATTATACATTTTTAGCATTTGTAAAGTTTCTTATATTAGACATGAGTGATTGTAATTTTAATGGATAAATTGTATACTATCAAATAGTGATACAATTATATGCACACATATGCATACATATTCTTTAATTTGGGAGATTGATAGTAATTTTTCCTTACCAAGGCTGAAATAAATGTACATATAAGTGCTTCTTCCCAAACATAGGATTTATGTTTAAACTTTAGACTGATGGAAAGGAACGACTGGAAAAAGTTACATGCTGATTTTCAGAATCTTGATATGCTTTGTCAAATGTATTTCAGGGAAATAAAACAATGCAAGGTGTAGTTAAGATATATGGGAATCTTGTATTTTAGGCATGATTGTTCCGTAAAACCACAACTTCTCTAATAAATAAAAACAGAAGAAACAAACAAAAACACACACACACAAGATATTCTCACTTTATAATCCTGTCAGCAGTCTTAGAGATATTTACTTTAAGGTATCTAAGTCCAATTTTCTTAAAGCTTTTGATTGTTTTATCTTTCTGACTGGTACAATATGGTATTGAAACACTGGAATTAGTCCATATTACAAAGAAATGTCATTACTGCAGGGTGCTGAAAATAGATGGTAATTAGTATTTTAAAATTTCACCTTATGTGTGAGACTAAAGCAAAAAAATGTTTATTTGGTACAAAATTTATATTTTGACTAGTGCATCTCCTAATATAACTTATGTAGATAGTTTGATTGGATACAATAAGTACTTGGAATCTTGGGTAGGACATGAGATTTTGTTGGTTTGTCCAGAGTGATGCCCCGATGAATCCCAGAGTGATTCGATCAGTGAGTGGAAAAGTATTTGCAAAGTCCCCTTTGGGGAATGGTGAAAACAGGGAGAAATTCAACTTCCCCAAGTTGAATTCTTGATATTCTCACAAGCAGTCTGGACAACTAAAGCTATAGGCTGAGCCCCCAGTCTTGGGGTTTGTTCATATGAAACTTAACTCCACAAAGGATAGGTCAAGCCTACTTAAAATGTAGGCCTAAGTCACGCCCAAGAGAGCCTCTTTTGTTGCTCAGATGTGGCCTCTCTCTCCAGCCAACACAACAAGCAAACTCACCACCCTCCCCCATCTATGTGGGACATGACTCCCAGGGGTGTGGACCTTCTTGGCAATGTGGGACAGAAATCCTAGAATAAACTGAGACTCAGCATCAAGGGATTGAGAAAACCTTCTGGACCAAAAGGAGGAAGAGTGAAATGAGACAAAGTGTCAATGGCTGAGAGATTCCAAACAGAGTTGGGAGGTTATCCTGGAGGTTATTCTTACCCATTAAGTAGATATCACTTTGTTATTCAAGATGTAATGGAGAGGCTGGAGGGAACTGCCTGAAAATGTAGAGCTGTGTTCCAGTAGCCAAGTTTCTTGATGATGATTGAATAATGATATATCTTTCACAATGTGACTGTGTGATTGTGAAAACCTTTTGTCTGATGCTCCTTTTATCTACCTTGTCAACAGATGAGTAGAACATATGAAATAAAAATAAATAATAGGGGGAACAAATGTTAAAATAAATTTAGTTTTAAATGCTAGTGTTCAATGAAAGCGAGGGGTAAGGGGTATAATATGTATAATCTTTTTTTTTCTGTTTTCATTTTATTTCTTTTTATGTTGTCTTTTTATTTCTTTTTCTGAATTGATGCAAATGTTCTAAGAAATGATGAATATGCAACTATGGGATGATATTGTGAATTACTGATTATATACGTAGAACGGAATGATCATATGTTAATGTTTTTGTTCGTTCATTGTTAAATTTTTTTAAATTAATAAATAAATAAATTTAAAAAAAAGAAGGGAATTTAGCATTCATAACTATTAATAAGACCTTGCTTAAATCATCCTTCATAATATTGGTTAGAATTTTAGTTCCACTTTTCAAATTGTACTGATTTGATTTAAATGTTTATAGACAACATTTGAATTGTTGACCCAATATATTTAGTAATATTTATGATTCACATATAATTATTTTTCTATAGTTTCTGTTTGGTAATTCTTTGATGGAGAATTATATATTAGTGGTAAAAGTTTTTTTGTACTTATAGAATGTTATTATTTCAATAAAAATCTTTAATAAAAGTTTATTCTAATAAAGTTCTAGGACCATAACTCCTTTCCCTCAGCCCTTATGAGACATTACCTCATCCTTATTTCTTGTCCATTGTTGCTGAGAAGAAAACTCTCATTTCAATTGCCATTTCTTTGCATGTAGTTTACATTCATTATGGTATTTTTAAAATTTTTATAGCACTTATTTTCAGTTTTACTGTATCCTGCTTGGGATGGATTTATTCATTTATCTTATTCATCAACTTGGGTTAACTTTTGAGGTAAAGATCTATGTCTTTGAATTACAATGTATCCTGTATCATTATTAGTTCTATTTTTTTCATTCTTTTATTTAAAATTATCGACATTTGAAATGATCAGGTTCATATTGAGGTTTCTTCATGTACCACACGTGTTACTTAATAGCTTTTTCATATTTTTCACACAGAGTTTATTTTGTTTTTACTTCAAGGTTATATATGTAATTGCCTAAATCTTTTACTGGTTCTCCTCATATATATTTTCTTATTTCATTTTTGAGGGGTTGCTATATATCTATTTTATTTCATCTGCCATTTTCATTTCATACATTCTGATGAATTATATAGCTATTATTACTTGATTTATATTTGGGATAATTAAGCATTTTTATTATGTTTGTAAAGAATAAATATCTTACTCTGGTCTGTTGTCCTAAATAATAGTATTATAGTTTAGGGTAATACCAGCTGTTCTAATAAATATATCTTCATTTATAATGGTTAAAGATAATAGGA
This sequence comes from Myrmecophaga tridactyla, assembly GCA_004026745.1. Classification (NCBI taxonomy): domain Eukaryota; kingdom Metazoa; phylum Chordata; class Mammalia; order Pilosa; family Myrmecophagidae; genus Myrmecophaga; species Myrmecophaga tridactyla. The sequence continues at coordinate 11,942 of PVIY010005563.1, forward strand.
CTTTATACTTACTTTTGGTTATTTAACAGTACAGAATAATTGCTCCTGTTGATGGATAACTAAGCCTGCTTTTATCCTATTTTAGCACTCTCTCTAAGAACCTCATCATTTCCTGCAACCAAACATCTGAAGGAGAAAGTTAATGTGGGGAAAGTTAACATGGCAAAAGCACAACCATTCTTAAAATTCTTGCCTTGGAAGTGAAAGAGATTATTCTCTTCCACTCAGCTAGGAAAGCTATGGCCACACAGAGATACAGGGGTGTCTAGGAAGGTAGAGCCTGGTTGAGAAGTTGCTTCCTAGCAACAATCATAGGTCTCTACAATCGTAAGGAAAGAAAGAGTTCCTATGGCTGCCAGTCCATTGTGCCTGCACACATTTCTATGTTTTCCTTTTCTTCATGTACTTTGGCATTATACTTTGTCAGCACAGCCTGAATGGAAACCTCTCTTATCCCCCACCCCCCCACACACCTCTCTTTAGTTAGCTTGTGGTTGCTTCATCCAGAGACCACAGCCCTCTGATTAGAAATATTTCCTGTATTTACAATTTAGTTGACTTCCTGAGGATGAATGTGAAGTCATTATACTGATTTAACTGCTGGTTTGGAAATGGCACTGAATGTGTGGCTCAATGTATTTCCTCTCAGCCTCTGTGCAGGTCTCCTTAACATATCTATGGCTGTGAATGGAATGCACAACTAGGGAAGTGTCGCCCCATTTCAATTTTAAGAGGTGAGAAAGATCTTCCTTCCCACCCTACTCCAGTTCACAGTATTTTACGGAAGTTAAATGCCCATCTCCTGGCTATTTCCTCCTCAATCACACATCCAAGATGTTAGCAAGATCATCCCCGGATTTTTACTTTGAATTTCTGTTTGGCTTCTGGTTTATAGAGTCACCATTGTATTTTTTGTTTTAGTGTCCTTGTAACATTTATGTCTTTTGTCATGTGTTTGGAATAGAAGGGGGAGTTGCATATGAATGCAAACTGCCTTCTGAATTGTTAGAACATCTTTTCTAAGGTATTTTTTTGTAGTAAGTTTCCTGAATTATTTGGTTGGATACTTCACCACTTATCAATTGTAAATATTCTTACTGACTTACCTTCTGATCCCCACATTTATTCATTTTGTCATATATGCTGTGAATATTTCCAGTTAATGCCTCAATTAATTCTAGTTAGGTGAAAAAATGTAGCAAAAACCACATCATTACTGCATTTTTACCTGATTCATTTTATGCATGATCTGTATTCCTTTATATGTGTACTTTCTTTTGCTATTTGTGTATACAGTCAACATTTATCACTTTTACACAGCCTGGGGGCTTTGTTATTAAGGGTACATGGCAGGAAGCTAGAGTGCTGTCAAACCTTTAGAACAGGCAAAGCAAGAATGACCCAGAAAAAAACAGTTGCATGATTATTGCAATTGTAACCTCCAGATATTCTGGAGTGAAGTAGATCTGATCTTTTAAAAACAAAATTAAAGCAATCTGTAGTATTTCCTGAGAGTCTAGGAGACTTTACACTATAGTTAGTAAATTGATCCATGACTCTTTTGTTCCTTTGGGCCTGAAAAGTCACAGATCTTACTCTTGCCATAGGGATAGATTTGTGCTTATTTCTCCTCTCCCCTAAAGCACAGTGAGTGGTAATGATAAACATTTCTCCCATGGCTCCTTCTAAAATGTTTTTAAGGTACATTTCAAGAAAAATATGTTTCCTATCTTGATTTAAACTTAGTGTCACCCAATGATTTCAAGTCATTCATGAAACCTAAGTAGTTTCTATTTTCTGAAATTTAGAGTTAAAATAGCAAGATAATATCTTTAAAAAATAAAACCAGTTGTAACTGCTTTATTCTAAGAAATAATCTTAACTTTTGCACATACTTTTTCCATAGTTGCATTAACGCAACTTTAAAAAAATAATATTAAACGCATACATGTGGGAACACCCTCTTTCACAACCAGGCCTTCACCTCCATAATGAAACTTCATATACATTGTCTTAGAATCCTGATTTCTACTAAGTTATAGTTTGCTATGATGGCCTTAAACTTAATTGCCCTTTGAACGTAAATGTAATTATCTTTTCATACAAAATGACTCTCTGTTTTCACTTAGTCCTTCACTTTGTAAAATATTAAAGTCAAAAACCTACTACAGATATAAATAAGTTTAGGAGGCTTTTATTTTATACTGTAAAAAAATTCTCCAAACTCTCAGAAGGAAACAATGAGGAAAAATTTAAGCTATTCTCAGGAAGTGTGTGCATTTCTTCTCCTGAAAAATAAATGTAAATGTATACCTGTGTTAAAAACTATATGTAAACAGGGCAGCGGGCAACAGTGGCTCAGTGGCAGAATTCTCACCTTCTGTGCTGGGGACCTGAGTTCAAGTCTTGGGGCCTACCCATGCAAAATAAATAAATAAATAAATAAATAAATAAAAATAAAATCCATATATATATATGTAAAAAATACAATATTTTGCATCCTTCTAACTAACTAAAGTAAATGAGTGTTCATTTGTTTTGATCTAGTAAATTATTATTTAGAACCTATAAATTTTCGGGTTCAGACTCCACAAATCCTGTTAATTATTATGAAACTTTATTGAGGAAACCTTTCATCCTTTTACATTTTTTGATGAGCATAAAACAATGAAGGGCTATTTTGCTGACCTCATACATATAATTTACTTGTCTAAATATACCTATACATGTATATACATTTATATATATATAGTGATATACATGTACATTTTTCCTTTTTATTATATGTATATGCTAGGAAAATTCAGCCAATATATTAAAATAAAAATCAACACATTGATAAAATTGTTCAAACTATGGTTTTGTTTTCTAGGTCTGGCTAGACAACTAAAATCAATTGATGTATTTTGTTTTCTTTAATTGTTTAGTTTTTTCCCCCTTCAATTATGTAACACCTATGAAATTGAGCATTGGTTCAAATTTATTGTGTGAAAAAGAAAACCTTTTCCGTTAAACATCACATGTAATATGAAGGTGATACATGATTATTCTTTTAAAAATAATGTGTTTTTTCTGATTATGAAATCATACAAACCAATTCTAGAAAACTGGCAAGTAGAAAAAACTACAAAATTAAGATAATAATCCATACATAAGCATTTTTGTATGTTTCTTCTATTTATATAATTTCATTTCACCTTACTTTGTGGATCTGTATATTATCTGTTATCTTAAGGTTCATACTCTATTTGACCCTTATATATATTGCATGTCTTATATAGGTATATATGCATGTGCATACGGGTATATAAATGTCATTAGCTCCTCTCTGGAACAGTCCATGTCCAGTGATCAGTAGATATGGCAGTAAAGGTCCCACCCCATGATCCAATGTAGGGCAATCCTGAACGGCCATCTGACTTCAATGCTCCTTCTGAGATTTCATGGAGTCTTTATTACAATTCAACTTCTCCCCCTACCTACTATTTAATCTTGGTTCCTTACTTCCTTCAAGATGTTGATTCTAAATGTATTCTTCAATAAAATTCCTACACTTACATCTCCATCTCAGATTTTCTTCTGAGGAAAATCAATCTGCAATACCTATTATAATCTTCAGTCATCAAGATTATAATAAAAGAAAATAAGGAAATGAAAGCTATTTTCTTTTCTCTGGGTAAGAATTGAAATTGTTTAATCCTGAGGCAAAGTTATTTAATAGGCATGGTATTACTAGAAAGGGGAGAAAAATATGAAATATGGAAAAAAAAGCACTAAGGTGGTTAATGGCTCCTGAGGGAGAAAATGGACTCTGGGCAGCCTCTAAGGATTTCCTTCTTTCCTGTAGATTAACAGAGCTAGTGAACTCTTGGAACTTCAGTATCTATGCCTCAGGTGCTGGAATCGGGGGAGCAGCTGCTGAGAAGAGGCATAAGGGGGTCACTCTTTAAGATTGTCTCTGAAAAAAAAATTTCCCAAGGCCAACCCGAAGTGGAAAAACTACTCAAAAACATAAGATACCCTGGATAAGGATAAAACATGCCAATAGGTGAAGTGATTAGAGAACTCAACCAAAATGTACTTTAAAAAATTTAAAGACTCAATTTACCTACAGGCAACTGCAAAGTATGTTCTGTAATATACCTCAGGATTAATCACTGAGGAAAAGAAAACAAGTCTCACAGAGTGCATGAAAGCAAGGAGAATTCTTAGAATATTTTGTCTTGGAATTATCTAATTCACGTACATTGCTTCATGTTAAAATTGAGCAAGATAGAAAAAATATATGACTGTGAGAAAATTTGTGGAAGAAATATAAAGAGAATGAAAAGAAGAAATAATTTCCTAAACTTATGAATGCATTTTTCATTAAGAAAATGAAAGAAAATTTAATGTTAGAAGAAGTTACACATGTGGGAGAATAAGTTTAACAGATAATGCACAACTAAGGAAAAAAGCTGAGGGCAAAAGCAAAAGTATTATAGAATAAATACATTATTAGAAAAGCAGAGTAACATAATTCATTTACATTAGTACTAAAATCAATAGAATGGCAGAGAGACTTGGGATAATCACTGAGAAACCAATGTGAAATTAGAAAATAGCCTTTAGAAGAAGGTAATATTAGGAAGCAAATATAACTAAAATATTTAAGAGATGGATAATTTATCTATCTAAAGTTGAGACCCCAAAATGTAGAAAATCTTGTCAAAAATATGGTAGAAGATAAATTTACCAAAATGAAAGAAGAAGGAGATCAGGTGATTAAAAGCGTAAACTATTTCCTCATAGCTAATTGATTGATACAATCAACACTTCACATAAATTGAGGCTATGTGAATCACCTGCAGTGGGTGGCTAGCTTTTAAATAAGTTACAATGGTGAAATCAGAAAGGTTTCAAATTTTTCCCCAGTAGTATTGGGTGTCAGAAAATCTTTCAGATTAATTTCTACATGGCATTGAGGTCATTTTGCCATGCTGTCATGGATTATATATTCAAAGGGCAGATAACCTAAACTGTATCTGATGTTCCCATTTTCTCTGAGATAGTAACTCACATGGTCACATTTGATAGACTGCTAGCACCAGTTTCTTTTTCAGTCTACCTACCATTCTGAAATGCATATTTTAAACGTATTGTCCCCTGAATATCATGTCTTTTTTTTCCAACTTGCTTACTCTAAGTGCTCACTCCAACAATGTTTTTTCCTTACTGTGGCCTCCAATGCATTGACATCACCCTTTTGCCATTATTCATCAAATAATATACTTACTCAGATAGCGTCCCTTAAAGCCTTATGCTATTCTTTCCATCTTTCATATGCAATGGGGAAAAACCTCATCCTTTTACTGGACTATTTTGGGTTTACATCTAAGTACCTGAATACCACTACAGAGAAGGATATAACTATGCTTTCTGCTCTCATTTTATTTATGTACATAAATTCAAAATAAGCTCTGCTGTACTTATATATTAAATTTCCACCTTATTCTCTGTTTTTGGTTTGTTATTGCTGCTGGAAATGCATTATACCAGAAATGAGTTGGATTTTTTCTTTCTTTTTTTTTTTTTTCCTGCATGGGCAGACATCAGGAATTGAACCAGGGTCTCCAGTATGGTAGGCGAGAATTCTGCCATTGAGCCACTGTCACACCACCTGGGGTTGGGTTTTAATAACAAAATTTATTAAGTTACATATTTATATTTCTAAGGCCATAAAAATATCCAAACTAATCATCCAAGGATAGATATCTTGACTCAAGAAAGGCCAATCTGGAAAGGCACATGGCTGGCTTCTGCTTGTCCTTTAGCTCTGCATTTCAAATGTCTTCCCCAGGGGTGTTTTCTTTCTGCATCTCCAGAAGCTTTGTCTATGTCAGTTCTCCAGCTTTCTCCAAAATGGTCTCCTCCTAAAGGAATGGGTAGAGACACATCTCCATGGAAACCAGCAAATCAAAAGGTCCTACCCACAAATAGGTGGGTCACATCTCAATGGGAACCACATATTAAAACAATCCCACCCAACAATATCGAATCAGGATTAAAGAATATGGCTTTTCTGGGGTGCGCAACAGTTTCCAACTGGCACATTCTCCAGGATAGTTACTTTATAATCTGTCTTCCCACTTAAAACACTAACCTATATATCAAGCATTGTATACTCTGCAGATTCTTCCTAATATTTAAATTATAAAAGAAAAGCCAATAGACATTAGATCTTAACCATATATTCTGATTTCCCACATATTACAGATGAAGAGCTGAAGACAAAGCCCTATTTCAGTCAAAGTCCTTTCTTTAGTGCTTTGGATGCCACACCCTCCATCAACCCACAATTTCACTCTCTCTTTCTGAATTAATGATTTTCTCTTTTTCATATCACTTAGAGAGTTATTAACGAAGTTCACATTGAAGAAAATGTTCTTTTGATTAAGAATCTAGAAAATGGTGGTAGTCAAATTTGTAAGATGGACAAAATAGAGAGGAAAATTTGTAACTGGATAGCTCCACTTTTAATATTCATAGATGTAAAAGGGGGAAGCACAGCACATTCAAAGTCTTAGCAATCAGGTGCTTATGCATGGAGTTTAATGGTTGGTGACCTCTTCTCTGCAATTCTTTCTAAGTAGAATTAAACAGGGGGCATTGGAGAATTTCCATTTTCACTCAAACATTCAAAGGAGATCAGGAGAGATCTTATGTTCACAAAGACTGGGAAGCACATGCAGATATCTGAGAAAACAAAATAGGTAGCAAATATGATTTATTTTGATACTATATGTATTTTTTGATGTTGTAGCCCAGATTTAAAAAGAACCTCTTGACTGATGTTTGTCTTCGGAGTTCTGAATCTACTATTCACTTCAATAATAAATCAATAAATCTATTAATCTGTGGCCTGGTGTGCTAGTTTGAATCTGTCATGTACCCCAGGAGAGCCATGCTGTTTAATTCTTATTCAATACTGCTGGGTGGGGTCTCTTTAATTGTTTCTATGGAGATATGTGCCCACCCATTTATGGGTGGTAACTTTTACGTGGTTTCCACGGAGATGTGTACCCACACATTCAATGTGGGGTTGCTTAATGGAGCTCTTTATAAAGGAACCATTTTGGAAAAAGCTTTAGAGCCAATAGAGCCCACACAGCCAGAGACGTTTGGAGATGCTAAAGAAATTTTGAAAGGGGAAGCCTTATGAAATGAGGAGAGAAAGCTAGCAGATGTCCCAATGTGCCTTTCCTGCTGAAAGAGGTGACAAGAACCCAAAAACCCCTGCAGATACCAGCCACGTGGCTTCCCAGCTGACAGAGCAGTTCCGGATGGTATCAGCCTTTTTGAGTGAAGGTAACACTTGGAGGTGCATTAATTTGGAAATTTTCATGGATTTAGAATTATAAACATGTAAGTTATTAAATTCCCCCTTTTAAAAGCTGTTCCAGTTCTGGTATATTGCATTCCAGCAGCTTGCAAACTAAAATACCTGTTAAGGAAAAAGTATGTATCTTCTGATTTTGGCCAATAATTTTCCTGTTATAACAAAAAGTCTAAATAATTATACTATATCATGCTGAAAACTCTTTGAATGTAAATTTGAAAATCAGTAATGAATGGTTGGATTTGTACATATATGTGTGAATGATCTATGAATCTGAATATATGTTATAAACTTTTAATATACAGTATTCATATATAAGAAGATATAAAAATATAAAAAGAACAAATATTAAAATATTGAGATATTTAACAGAATTCTCTCCCTTGCAAAAAAAGATTCCTAGACCAATAAGCTTCACTAGAAACATTTAAAATAAGAATTATTCCTTCCTCAAATACATTTTAAATATTTTCCAGTGAAGCTTATTGGTCTAGGAATCTTTTTTTGCAAGGGAGAGAATTCTGTTAAATTTGAGGAAGGAATAATTCTTATTTTAAATGTTTATATGACATAACTCAGAGGAAAAGCATTCAAATATTGTTGGAGGGATCTAGGGAAACACTAATTAAAAAAATAAAATGACAAAGATAGTATACATACAAGACACCCTAGAACAATTGCCCTTTTGAATTATCTATGCAACATTTGAATGTACTATTTACAAATAGAAATAAAAAAAAACATCCTAAACCATATTTCATTCCTGAGAAGCAGCATTACTTTTTTGCTTTGAATTGTGCCAAAATTTGCTTTTATGATTGAATTGTGTCCTGCAGAGAGATATGTCAATTCCTAGCCCCTGAACTCATGAATGTGATTCTATTTGGACACAGGATCTTTAAAGATGTTATTTATTAAGATGAAGTCAAAATTGATTAGGGTGTGTTCTAATCCATTATGACTGGTGCCTGAAGGAAAGAAAAATTGAACACAGAAAGAAAGACAGAATAGATGACCATGTGTTGGAAACAGAGATGAGGTTATGCAGCAGGCCAAAGAACACCCTTGATTTGCTGTCAAGCCACTATAAAACCGTAGAAATTTCAGAGCAAGCGTGGACCTGCCAACGCTTTGATTTTAGACTGCTAGCTTCTGAAATTGTAAAACAACAAATTCTGTTGTTTCAAGTCATCAGTTGCGGTACTGTTTTACAACATCCCCAGGATACAAAGACATTAGAGCATCAGTGTATCTCTTCCACCCCACAAACAAAAATGACCACTTCCATTAAAGATTTTTATTGCTTATTCATTTTCTCAGTGAGACAGTCCTGACCACCCTTCTAAAACTTCAATCTTCCCTCTTATTTACTCCACATTCCCCTTCCTGGATTTATTTTTCTCCTTAGAAGTCTGCATAGTTTTATGGTCTATTTACCTGACTACAATGTAAGGTCCATGTGGGAACTTGAGTGACATTTAGTGGGTGTTCAGTAAATGTTTGTGAATGAATGAATGAATGAATGAATCATAGGCATCCAAATAGCTTCTAAAGGATCTTTTAAAAAAGTCAACATATATTCTTTGTAAAAATCCTCAGCAAAATGCAAATTGTCAGATTGTTCATTGATATGGAAGCTGCCTACATAGCTAACTTCTCCAATCAGAATGCCCGTGTGTGTTTGTGTGTGTGTATGTGAAAGAGAGAGAGAGAGAGGGAGAGAAAGATGACAGTATGGGTATTTTAATAATAATGAAGAAATGTTTTTATCCTAGTTCTAAATTTAAGAGGAAAGGAGTTCTCTTTTCTTTATCCTCTTCTGCATGGGGAAAGCAACCAGCTGGGGGAGAAGAGTAAAATTTTGAAATTGAATGGATTGTGCTATATGGTGAATTTTATTATTGGCACTAGTTGTTCATCATCCCAGTTATCCATGCTTCTTAGCATGTGCAGTTGTGGTTCCTGTTACTAATGGCCAATGCACATATCTGTCCCTTAACTTTAAGGTTGACCAAGTCATTTGTTTTGCCCAGTGTTATATGGATAGAAAGGATAGTGTGGCATTTCTGAGCCTAGGACTATTATAGACATCACATGTTCCTGTTTGCCCTTTTCAGCTCTGCCATCTTCAAGAAAATAATTTGCCTCATACTCCAGCTCATCCTGTGATCTCAGAAGGACAATGAGAAACAGCACATTCTAGAGCTGCTGACTCCAAGCTGACCTGTAAAGTCATGAGGAAGTCTGGACAACTTGAGCACGATGTTCACCTGAGCTCAACATAAATAAGCCTGTATCAAACTGAACTACAAATACATGAGCAATGCTATATTATTGTTGCTTTAAGCTACTGTGTTTTGTTATGGGTTTTGTGTAACAATAGTATACAGACATATTCTTAATGATCGAAGTGAATGGCCTCAGATAGCCTGAGAGATATAAAAATAGAAAAGAATTACCATTTGAAAATAAAATATGCATCTAATAAAATATGGAAAAGGCTATTCAACAAAAAAAATCAGAAGATTGATGTTGCTTAAGTTCTGTGCCAATAAAAGTTGTATTTTCTGACTATTTAAAAAAGAAGGTAAAATAGAATGCCAAGGCCTTTATCAATGGAATCTCCTAGGAGAAGATGCACGGTTTTCACATTGTTTGGGAAGCATACAAGAAAATAATTCATCCACAATTTTTCACTGCCAATTTTCTAATAGACACAATATCATACTCAGCAGATAGCTTCCCCCTTCCCCCTTCCTGGGTTGGTTGTTGAGAATCCAAGGAATAGTCCAAACTATGAGAACAAAAAAAATGTGAAAAAAATTTTGGATAACCTATTTCCCTAAGCTTCTCACAGCTTTGTAGGTAACAAATGTTTCATACTTTGAATAAAGAAGAGAAAATAATATGGGGGTACTGCCTGACCAGTGAAACTCCCAAATGGCTTTCTGTTCTAAAAGTGTAGTTGTTACAATTTTTGATTCATATAATTCAAATGTCATATGGGGTAGATTAAGGATGAGGATGTAAACTAATCTTATTTCTGGAGCTATAATATTCTCATACTGAGCTTCGTAAAGATATGGATTGAAATCTATGGAAAGATGCCATGTGAGTCTAGAACGATAATATCTCTGAATTTATCAAAAGACTGTGTGAAGGATAAAGCCTTTAAAGATGCCAACATTACAAATTTGTACTTCATTTCTTAGTAAGGCAGTATATAGAAGAGAAATTTGAAAATTTTGTTTATTTGGTGATGGTGTTTGCAGAGACTTACTATACCATTATTTATTAACACCTAAATAAATCATTGTTCTCTCCAAACCACAACTTCCAAGTATACTGATAATTCTTTATCGGCATAAATTCTGGAACTCAACAGTTGCTATGCATTACTAAATCAACTCCTCAAACACACTAGATTTTCATGTTCCCCTACTTAAATGTTAAAATTAAGGAACTCAAGATAATACCATAAAATAAAATAAGGTCCTCATAAATATTGCTCAAATTATAATTATACATCTTTACAGACAAATTCTCTCAATTACTTTCCTCATATTTGAATTTTTACGCAAATTTAATCACCTGAATGTGATCAAAATGGGAGGAGAAAAATAGTAAATGTACCTATTTTATAATGTATTAGTGTATGAAATATAGTTAACATAAAGGAAAATATTCATAGCTAATAACTATTTTCGGGGGGGGCTGAATTGCTGTGCTAACATGCTAATTGTTTTCATAAAGTGATAAGGTGCAGATATTCAATCAACTTGAAGGTCATCTTTTTTTTTGTTCAGAGGAGATTAAATGAGTTTTTTTTTCTTTTTTTACTCTAACCTTCAAGTATACGAAGAACTTTTATAACCAGCTGTTCTTCATTTCCTCTGAGAGTAGAAGACATGGAAATATGCCTAAATCACAGCAGGAACAATATAGATTGGACAATAGGAAGACACACCAGACAGAAATTCAAACATGACCCCAAAAGAGATTACCGAAGGAGATTTGTAGAGTCTTTTTCCACGTAGGTCTTTGAAAAGAAATAAGATTCTAACTACTTTGATGATAACGAAGTCTTACAAGTAGTTCATGGAGATGAGCATTGGCACGCTAAAGTAACAAACATATTTTATTATTCTATATTAGAATGATAGTAGTCCTATTTCATGCATTCACTTTCCCACATATATTCCTTCCTTTCCTAATATGTATCAACATTATGGAGTTCAGAGTCAACTGGCCATTTCTCCATCTTTGTCTTTTTTTCTGAGCAGTAAAAGCCTGCACCACAAAGGAAGATGTAGCACCAGATTAAGTGAAGCCGGTTTTTAGTGGATTACTTGATTTCATATTCGTCATTTAGTAGTGAAACACACCATATATTTTCCAGTTTCAAATTGTAAGATTTGATTGAAATTATCTATTAATTCTATGATATTGTTTTGTTTCTCTGTATTTGCACAGAAAAAAATCAATGAATCAAAATATTCCTTGCATTCAGAAAACATTTTCCCCTATTTTTGAAGACATATTTGAGTTGATATTAAGACGCTCCCATGAAAAAGCAAAAACAATAAAAATGTCACTCTTTCTCCACTGTGATGTACATCATCTTGGTTATGAATTTTCAACTAAGTAATATGTCTAATAGGGGAAAAATATTATTATAGCCAAATTAGTTATTTTTATTCTCATGTTAGGCAATGTGATTGATTTTTTTTTTTTTTGGCAAAATGGCCTCAGTTATTTCTACTGTTCTTGTGTGTATGGCCTTTCACAATATCTTTGCCACCCCTCTCATCCCTTGAGTCTGGGCTGGATACATGCCTTCCTCTGACTAATATGTTAGCACTCAAATGACATTTTTAGAGTTCTGAATCTGAATCCTCCCAAAGCTCAGTGACTTCCTCTCTGTCACTCTTGAAACATTGCCCCAAGGCCACTTATAAAGAGGTCCACTCACTAGTAGATGAGATGCCACATGAGGGAGAACGGAGGGAGCAGAGTTCATATGCAGCATTCAACAGCCACCCATGTGAGTGAAACTGTCTAGAACCATTCAACCTTGTGAAGGCATATTTTGAATGCAGCTGTATGAGTGACCCCAGGTAGGACTAGCAGAAAAGTTCCTGACGCATGGTATCGTGAGCAAATAAAATTGTGCATTTTTAAGTCACTAGGTCTTGGTGTGGTTTGCAATTCAATAATAGAGAACAGACAACAATATCATAAACACATTACATGTGAAATGTATGGTTTATAGGAAAGATGAGTTGTAACAGGCAACATGATTTTACTCATATGAAAATAATACTATAGTGTATATAATGTGGCATAATAAAGCCATTGTGGATCTATAAAAACTATCATAATGAACAAGAATTCCATTCAAAAACAGAATATCTCAGTTTGGGAAGTGGAGTGGGAGGGGAGAAATGATAAAAGTAAATTTGGAAACAGCTATTGTGTACTTATGAGACAACTGCTGATATTTTATTCTATAGGAAGGAAGACAGGTCAGAATACTGTAAAATAATACTCATAAATTGTAACGTATTTCATATATAAAAAATAAAAAGAATAATGGTATATTTAAGACAAAACTTAGAGATAAAAAGGAAAATAGAACCATTCATTCTATTAGATAGATATTTCAAAGAGGCACGGACATCTCAAGGGGTATTAGAATGAGTAGGTAGATGATGGAGCTATTAAAATTGTTTATACAATATTGACTCAGATTCTTACCAATCTCCACCTTCAGTTTGAAAAAATGCTACTCTATCTTTCCCCTCATTGTACTATATATATATATATATATATATATATATATATATATATATATATCTTCATTAGATCTTCTTGTTTTATGAAGCTTTTGAAAGGCATGTGCATCTACTATTAGATATGGTACAGTAGATTCAAGAATTCAAATGCATCAAATGTGGAAAAGTGTAGCTGACTTGTAACCAGAGTCCTGAAACAGCATGTATAGAATGGCAGGCTGCGACTTAGTTTGCAATGACAGTTACAAAGGAAAACAGACTAGTTGACTTAATCATCAGAAATGTATTATCTCACAGTTCTGGAGTCTCCTCTGATTCAAATTGTCAAGAAAAGTCATGTTTCCTCTGAAGCATGTAGGGTTTAGCAGTGGCCGGGATCTATATGTTTCTTGGTTTATGGCATTATTCAAAGTCTAACTGTCACATGGACATTACTGAGACTCTCTGTCTCCTAATGTCCAAATTTCCTCTTTCATACAAGGACACACATCATATTGGATTAGAACTCAGCCTAACCCCCTTTAGCCTCATCATAACATATAACATCTTCACACATCCTGTTTCAAATAGGGTCATGTTCAGAGAACTCAGATCTTAGTTTCCTGACTGCTATGACTAATACCTCACACGGGTTGGTTTAACAAGTTGGGGCTCATATTTTGGAAAACTAGAAGTTCAAATTCAAGGCATTAGCAAGGCCATGCTTTCTCCCCAAAATCAGTAGCATTCTTGTGCTGGCTTTCCACAATCTTTGAGGTTTCTTGGCTTGTTCCTAAGTCTCCTTTCACATCTCTCTCTCTCTCTCTCTCTCTCTCTCCTTGTATTTGCTCTTCCAGTTTCTATTGTCTTCTGGCTTCTAGCTCCTATCCTGTGGCTTCCTCTCCTCTAGTAATGTGGATTAAGGCCCACCATGATTCACTTGGCTTCCCTAAATAGGCCATTCCAAGATCCTTTTCACAAATGAATCAATCCTGTTTCATTTTGACATGCACAAAGATACTATTTACAAGTTATTCAAATAGTTTCAAAACAACGGGAATGTGGATTCAGATTAAGAACAAATCTTAAATTGGGATACATAATCCGACATCTCTTTGGGATTTGGACATCTCTTTGGGAGACATAATTCAATCCATAATTAGGTACCGATGTTGGCAGCAATGCTGGCCTAAACTGACTGCTCTTGTGGAAGGATCTTGGCTGTAACTTGTTTTCCTTATGCCTTATTCACCTCCCATTATTCTGCTTTCCTGTTGATACACCTATTCTCCCCAAACAAGATTAATTTGCAGCATTGACTGAAAACAACAGATCCTCAAGGAAATGGGGAAATCTGGGAGAGGATATCTAAGTTTGCTAGCATTGATAGACATGAAAAATTAAGATGGGTATTTGTCTATCTCTACAGAGTAGAGAAGCTTCTAAATAAATTATTATCTCTTGACTTGTATTTCTAGGATTGTTGTAACAAAGCACCATAAACTGGGTGGCTTCAAACAAAATAAGTTTATTTCCTCCCAACACTGGAGGCTAGAAGTCTGAATCAAGGGGCTCGTAGGGCTATGCTTCCTCTGGAGTCTATAAGGTTATAGTACTACTTACCAGTGATCCATGGCATTTTCTGGCTTGGGGCAAAATTTAATCTCTGCCTCCATCACATGTCTACCCTCTCTCTCTCTCTCTCTCTCTCTCTCTCTCTCTCTCTCTCTCTCTCTCTGACTGTATCTAAATGAACTCTCCTTGTAAAGACACAAGTCATATTGGATTAGAACCAACCTAATTTAGTTTGGTCTCATAAAAAACAAATAACAACTTCAAAGATTCTATTACCAAATAAGATTGCATTCATAGGACAGGTGTGTAGGAATTGAACACATATTTTGGGGGAACACAATTTGATCCATAGCCTAGCTTATCACGTGAAACTAATTCTCATAGGAAATAAGACTTTGGTTGAATAAGAGGTTATTTCTATGAAGGAATGAAAAATTTAGGCGATCAGCTTCCTTTCAGTGGTGGTTTTTTTTTTCTTAACATTTTTCATTATAAAATATAACATCTATACAAAGCAAAGAAATAAAAAGCAATAATTTTCAAAGTACGTTTCAACAGGTATTTACGGAACAGATACCACAGTTTGTCATGGACTACCATTCCACCTTCTCAGTTTATAAAATGAAAACAAAAATTGAAATACATTTAGAGGTATTCTATTTTTAAACACGTTTTGCCTGCTAAAAATCTTGCCAGATTGATATTATTTCCATTCTTTCCTGGTATGGTATTTGTGAATCTCAACTAAGTATTTTCCAAGTATTAAAAATATTCAAAACTTGATTTTAAAAGACATTTTTCATTCTTCCTGCACCTGAGAAAACTTCCAAGATGATGTAAAGTGACCACCCATCTGGGTGAATTTATGTTAATTTCCCTAAGACAGTCACAATCTTGCTTCCTTATTGTATTGTCCTACAACAAAAACTTATGCTCCTCCTTTCAATCAATCAAAAAAGCGCATTTTGATGAATGCCTGAAATTCCTAGGGCTCGATTTTTTTTTTTTATTTAACAGAAGATGAACCTGTAATTAAGATAAATGATAATCAAGGTAGCTTAAGTAGGGTGACCATGTAATTGGCTGTTCAAAGGGTACATATATGAGAGTGAAGTGAACCATTGTGAATCATATGCCTCGACAATGGGGATATAATGACCTTTTTTGGGCAAATTGGGATGTACACTTTCGCTTCATTAATTCTTATTGAGTACCCAATCCTCCGATTTCTCCTAATTCAACTTGTAGCACTCATCCTTTTGATAACATTCAGAACACTTGCAAATATTTCTTAGAAGTTTGAAGAAATCCACCAAAGAATGTAGGCCCTTAAAGGAAATAGTTTTGTATCTCATGTGGTAATTAGCACAGTGAATGTCATGCAATCTTGCCAAACTGTCAATAAATCAATTATTCAATACCAAATTTCCAGCCAGTATTCAGTGTATAAATGAGAAACATTCTTATAAAAATTGTTTGCAATCTTGTGTACACTTATTATGGAATGTATTTTCCTTTATACTATTTATTGACATTTATGTTAGGGAAGCTTTGTTTTTGCTTCTGGATAATATTACATGATCTGATGAAATAATATACTTCCTCATGTCCAGAATTAAAGTAATGCAACTCTAACGCTTCATCTGATAAGCTTGGAATACTTTTCTGTTCTAAAATTACAGGTGTCTATCTCTACTCATTTCATGTAGTCTTTGTATAAATAAATAACTATTAAATACATAAATTTCCATTAACTTAAACAATTTAAGCTCTCTCCAAATTTTTTTGAATAGGAATTGCAAAAGTTTCTAAATGGAGTTTCTTCTCAGTTACTGTACCCCTTCAAACTATTTTAACCCAATTTGTAATTACCATTTCTATTATAACGCACGAAGTAGAAGTTATCCTTTCAAAACGGCATTGTTATAGATATCTCGATTAATATTTATTTTATCATTTATTTTCAATGAAAATGATAGAAGATAAATGTTATATGCACTTTCATACTTTTTATTTTCACTAACAAAACTCATCAATAAGTTGTTCCTTATAGGTTGTTTTTATAAAGATTTGAAACAATGAAATTGAATCATAAAAAAGAAAATGTTCAAATAGATTTTGAATTAATACTTGCAAAGATGAGGAGCCCTTATTTGAAATTCAAGAAGTTGCCTCTGATTCTTTTTGATATGTTAAACATGTTTCCTTCTCTCGCTTTTAACATACACACACAATATTACATTGCAAAACTTCTTAAGTACTTTAAACATCTTTTGTTATGTAGAAAGATAGGTTCACATAAATCTTGAATTTTATATTTAGAAAGGAGTTTTTGTGTAAAACCTAGTCATTGATAATAATTTTTTCTCAGGTTAGAGATTAAAATAATATAAATGCAAAAGTAATATTCCAATCTATAAAATTTCTGTAGTGTGGTATATTTATTCATCCCTTATTTTATTATTCTCAAAATAATTATACTTTAGCAAATACACCATTTTGGAATTATGAATTGTTTGTTTCATCACATTTATGAAACACAAATTAAATTATTAAAATTTTTGAAACCTGTGTTTATCAGAAATAGAGGTGAATATATTTTCTATTATAAATTCTGCTTTCAGCTGCATAAATTTTGACAGCATGATGGAGTCGCTTATTGATGCTTCCATATCTTGAAAAATAACCTTTATAATCTTCTTCAGTTTTGAGATAATAAGATCTTTCTGCAAAACAGGCACAGAGGAAATAATCACAGTGTCCTACTCTGCTTTGTACACTACATTTTATCAGCTCTCTGCTCTCACTGTCCTTGTTGACCTCAAGAGTCGAGTCTGAACAGTATTTTATGACTTTTTTATGAAAAAGAAAATAAGCAAAGGATTAGCAGGAAAATTAAAGCCCAAATGCATACTTTCACTTTCATATATACTTAGAGAGTACTTATTAATTGAATTTAATAACAAGTATGAATGTAATTACAGGCAATTTACTTGACATTTGTGTCCTTAGAGTATTTTAAATTAGGGAACAGAAAGTCAACGTAAGGAAGGGATGCTATGAAAAATAGGGGCAGCTCTGCAGAAGTACACTTGGTGGTTTATAAAATGTACATGTCAAATTTTGTACTCACTCAATGAGTAAGTATGGATATGAAAGGGAACATATAAGTTATTTAATCCTACATTTGAGGTTTAAAAATTAGATATTTAAATATTATATATTTTAAATCTAAGGAGATTTAAGACTTGTTTGGATTTCTTACATTTTGTCTCCCCAAGAATTATCTAAACTCACCAGTGCATAAGTTGTTTCCAGATATATTTTTAAAGTGAGGTTCAATCATACCCTATTCTTCTAAGCTTATGAAATCTGATTAGCTATCTCCCCTGAGTTGAAAATCTTTAAGTGCCTTTCTTTTCTTTCACATGGGCAGGCTCCAGGAGTTGAACCCGGGTCTCCAGCTCAGCAGGCAAGAATTCTTGCAAATGAGCCACCGTTGTACCACCCGTAAATGTCCTTTTGAACTAGACCATTAAAGTCAAAATGGTATAAATTGCATATGGATACACGTTAGCCACAGATAAGAAGAACTTCAGCTGAAATTAGAAAAAATAAAATGAAATATCAGAATTTTATTTCCCAGAGAATTAATAACAAAAACTCAACTTCTTTTACCTGAGTTGATAAAATAATTGCTTTGATTTAAAGATGTAAGTAATGATGATAGAGCATTAAGTATGAATAAAATGTAAGTATTGAATGCCTTTTGACTTTTTTTAATAAAGTTTGCTATATTGACATTATTGTAAATTAAAAACAGGTTGGGATAAAAGATAACTGATTAATTTGTAAATTATATGTTTCTTCTTGCCCTGTATTTATTTGCTATGCTATCATGTAAGAAAGTTGAAAAACACTAATCATCAGAACAGTATGAAAAATATTATATATCCATTGCTGCATTAGAAGAAAAATTTTCTTGTCTACAATGTTTTTTTAAAGCACTATTTTGAAAACAGCAGACTTTGAAATGACTAAGCTGGTTCAATTCTCTGCTTTAAAATTCCCAGCAATGTAATTTTTATTCATTAAATTGCTTAATTTTTCTTAGCTTCATTTCCATATGTAAAATTATTACTGATAAGCCCAGTCAGTAAATGTTCCAGAGTAAGGACCTTATAAACAGTATTTTTTCTAATCAGTAGTATTAAAATAATAGATTACTTGTACCCAGCAAGCAAACAGGAACATTGACTTAATATTTTCAACATTTCTGCATGTGACAATTGTGTTGAACTGCATATAACAAGTATTTGACAACAGTGGTTTAACTAAATAGGAGTTTATTTTACCCATGCATTAGAATTTTGGAGCTTTCCACATTTAGTGTAGCCACTGATGGAATTCATCAAAGAATAAATCACCCTGACCCTCCAGGAAGCCGATATCTCTCTGAGTCTAATTCAAGTGAGTGCATACATACAAGAGGGGTCTCCTACTTTTATGTTGAGCATGGGAGCTCCTTAATCTATGCCAGCAGCATTGTTGTCAGAGGAAGTCTGAGCTTTGTAATCCCAGAAAAAGTTTTGACTAGAATCACTTTGTCCTAGACAAAATTAAACACACATGTTTGAGTATATGATGTCAAGCCATTCTTTGGGAAAAATTAATTGGGCTTTGAACTACTCCATACCACATCCTTATGGTGTTCAGACCTTGTATAAGAATGAAATGCTGTTAGTTATTCTATATAAAATGAGGCAAAAATCTTCCCTTGCATGGCAGATGATAGGACTTCTGGGACAGGAAGCATAAATTATGGAAACAGGCCACTGTAAATAAAGGAGTAAAGAAATACACCATCTTCTATGCTTTGTATCCTGGGTCTAGGTTCTCTAATGTTTGGGGATTCAGTACCATATAGAAGCACTCCAACAGCAAGTTGTTTTCCTCAAGTTTGAACCTTAGCTTTCGAACGGATATTCCAGGGCTCTGAAGACCATTTACTTCTATGTGATAGTGTTCAGTGAAAAACCAGGAGACCAAATGATAGTAATGCCATTGGCAAGCCTGCTTTGCCATGGAGTTAGCCCCTTAGCTCAAGGATATCTTGCATATGCTACCATGCACTAGTCAAGGAGTTCTCTAAATGCATGGGTGGAGATGCTGCTGGAGGCCCTATAGCATGTTGTAGGTGGAATAACCACTCTTGGAAGATATTTATCTCCTAATCCCCCAAATTTGTGAATATATTATTTGTGATTAAAGTTAAGGAATTTATGATGAGGAGATTACCCCAGATTATTTGGATGAGCCTTTAAACATGGTGAAAATTTCTTGGCTTAGAACATAAACATGAAACAGAAGAAGGAGGAGAAGAGATTCAAAATGTGACCCATCATTCCTGGCTTTGAAGATGGAGGAAGGAGGTCTAGAGCCCAGGAATTTGGTCTTTAGTTTGATGAGCACTAAAGCACTGTGTTGTACTTCCAAAGTAAAGAACTGCAATATAAAAAATTTGCATTGTTTTAAACTACTAATTTGTGGTAATTTATTCTGCAATAATAGAAAACTAATAATACCCAAGAAAGGCAACCCATATGCGGAGTATTGATTCTTCCATAGGCAACTTTCTGTCTCCAAGATAATAGAAGTTGCCCAGTAGGTAGCTGGTGTCCCTGGGTAATGTTGCCATTTTGAGTGCTAAGAATCACTCTGGGCTTCTGGAAGTTTGGCTATTCAGCAGTGATTGAAATTTGATCATCTTTAAAGAGGATGATAACCTTGTTCATAAGACCATTGGGAAAGCAAATATTGGGATGACCAAGAGAATGGTGAAAATTACAAAATAGGCCAAGTGTTTTGATGCTCCTCAATTGATACTTGTGGGCAGTAATATGAGAAGCAAATATGCACATTTTTCTGCTCAACTCCATAAACGCAATTTGACTCCATAGAAAATGGATGACTACATTGTTTGTTTGTTTTTTTTATTAAATAAAAATTTAGTTTCTCAGATGCACTGTCTCATTTCAAGTGCTTCTTACCCTATTGGACAATGTTGATACAGGACATTTCAGATATAGAAATTTCTGTTGGGCAGAGTTGCTATAGAAAAACGTGGGGTAAATTATTACCTTAATATCGAGTCTTATAATCAATGAATATGGCATCACTATCCTTTTATTTAGGTCTTCTTTAATTTCTCTACATCTATTTTTTGAAGCTATGCTCCTGGAAAAGTTCTCTTCTCATGAAAACACCAGTTTATTTCCAGCAACATATCATAAGAACCACAAGTCAAATATTTTTCTCAACTGTCAATTGTTTATAGGAACACCCATGAGATCATAGTCATAAGAAGATACAAGCACAGACAGAAGGTATTAGTGAATTTCATTAATCAGAGGTAAATATAGCTGTCTCCTACTTCTGGTAGACAAGGCCTCTCCCTCTATTTATACCTATGAGCTTGTGGGAGGGGGTTGCCCCTTCTCAGTTTCTAAAGGTAAGGAGAATGAAAATCAGTCTGAATTCAATCAGCAAAAATAGCTCTACGGACTCACTGTCCTGACTTTTGCCATTATTAACTTTCTTATCTCTGTTGCAATGCACTTTACAGTGGCCTTCATTATCTTGACATCCTTGTCATTCACCAGTCCACTACATTGGTGATTTTTGACATTATTTTAACTGTTCCAATTGAGTAAGACACCCATATTGTGTGACTCTTTCTTAGCTATAGAAAATGCAAAGGGGAATAATTTGCCTTTAACTTGGAAGTGATGGGTTTTGAGTATTTGTGTGCTTAATATTATTTAAGTGTAAATTCATATAATTTAATTTTTAGTATTGGTTCTGTTTTACAACTGTTTCACATTATTCCTAGAATTTAATGTTGTAGTCATCCTGCAGAGAGCAGGTGAACCGCCAGCTAAATTTTGTTCTTATATAATGCCACACATACACTGGAATGATATGAAAAGGTTTATTGTGCTCATAAAGTGACACTTTCTGGGAAAAGCAGAGCAGAACCCCAAGACAGCATGAAAATGGCTTCAGGGAGAAGAGAAAGGAGTTTGGCCAAGGTTTTATTGTGGTTAGAGGTTAAGGAAAGGATGGGATTCCCTCATGCATACTGAGGCTTAAGTGGTTTAAATTTCCTACCAGTGTCAAAAAGGGAGCACCCAACATTTTTTTTATTAGCCTGCCCAGATTTGGGGCAGAAGAAGAAGGATTATTGGTGGAGCCTGAAAGTTGTTAGTACTTAAAATGAAGTTATGATATCATTTTACAATCAGCTTTCATGAATCATTTTAAGCCAGTGCCAACACACCACTGCTTGTATATGAATTGGCAAGATTATCCAGATAAGCCCAAACCAAAGAATGTTTTGAATCTACTCAATCATCATAAAAAATTACTCTACAGGCTTAATAACATACTACTTTTCAACTACCTAAGGGTCAATTATGTATTTCCTTTCCTTTCATAACCAAATGCTGCAGTGATTTTTCAAAATAATCCAAGTTTGTAGTAGATACTTCAAGGATTTGCAGTGATAGCTGTTTTCTGGGTTATGGGAAAATTTCCTAGAGCATCAAGATCATAATTGAATACTAGTTTCAGATTTACATTTGTTATTTACCTAAGCCTTGACTTAATTCCTTTGTTTGTCTTTAAAGCAGTTAATTTATTTGAGTATTTCAAGCATGGGGCTTAGCACATATAAAGTCATCATAAAATGCAAATAAAACTTGAATCTTAAAATCCAAATGTGGGACTTCTTGCATGAGCAAGATGTTTAAATAACATGTCCTTGACCAATTTTATAGGGAATGAGTAGTGGAAGAAGGTAGCTATAAATACAGCTAAGTTATAATATAGCTAAGACTATGTGACCATTTATAAAAATGAAGACTTGTAAAAGGTTATGGAATATTTCTTCATGTTTTGTTAGGAATATGTTTATGTATCTCCATCAGTCACTATCTTGATTGTTACTGAGATTGAAATTATTAGCAAAACTCCTACCATCCTCACTAAAAAAAGAACAATTTCTTAAGAAAATGAGATAAATGATTTCAGGAAACTTAGGAATTTAGGACACAATCCAATGTATCAATAAATCACTCTTCCTTACTTAGCATTCCAGAAAACTGGACTTGTTTTCATTCCTCCTTCCTTGAGAGTTATAAGCTCCATTAGAACTTAAAATGAGTTTTCTTCCATTCTCCTGTGATTATTACTCCTGAACAGTTCTTTCTAACGTATGTATTAAAAACATTTATCATTTTCAAACATCCATACTATCTACTTTAAATATTTTATCTCTACTTTCTTATTTCCTCAATTCTAGGATAGCCTTTCAAATCTTCTGTTGACATTATCGCATTTTTGCATTGTAAATGCTCAACAATATTCCTTGGAATATCTATTTTAATTCACATTTTTGGCTTTTATTAAAAATTCTTCTTGTCCTCTTCATTTCCATTTTTATCTTGTCCGGTTGTCTTTTCATTCTAATCTATTCTTCCTTCATTAGTTTTACTCATATTTCATAGAATGTTTTCTTATAAAATTTTCTATAAAGTGTATTTTCAGGGCTCAGATCTTCTGAATCTTCAGGTAAATATTTCCACTTAACTAAAATATTATTTTTCCCTCCTCTATTTCCTTACTTTTTTCTTTTCTAACTTCTTCCCCTTCTTCATTTCTTTACCTTAATATACCTTAACCCAAGACAGATCAGTGTGGATTAATGTTTTAAGGGACAAAGGGAATGCAGGTGACTTGGTCATTAGAAATAAGGCAATCTCTTCCTCAGCACCAATAGCTTGAGTGCATGGTGATTGGACTTTTTGTCCAACTTTGTTGCGTAGCAATGTTTCATCCACTAAACTTCAAGTGACTCTGAGATGAAGTTATGTTCAGTTTTCATTTGAGACACATGAAAATTGAAACTTCAAGGCCCATCTGTTATCATAATTTTTTTGTCTCTGCCTCCACAGCTCATGAGTATTACAAGTCTCAAGATGTGGGTGCACCTTTAAATAATCTTTTATTTTTGCCCAGTGGTTTTTATGAAACTTCAATAATAGCATCAATTTTCTAGTTGATAAAGACTGTGTAGTTGAGTTAGGGAATGCAAAGCATGTTAAGGGTTGAGTGTTTTTTTCTCTAATGGCACATGATCAAGAATGAGCCCATGGTTGCATCTATCATCACAATATCATCAGATTGTGTAGGTCTTGAAATTGCATTTTAATTTTACCAGCTGTTGGTTGAATGCTTTAATAATTTACATGAGTATTTTAATGCAGGATGTAAATAAATTTATATCAGAAATATGTTATCAAATGACATAAAAATAGAATCTTTCAATATCAATTTAGTAATAAAATCTGGAAATGTGTCTGGCAAAACAACCAAATATTGAGATCATTGGATTAACACATTACTTCATGGGACAATATGCATTAGAATCCAAACGTAAACCAGAAAATTATTTAATGAACATAAATTTATTATAGGAAAGTAAGTGATCTTGATAACATGTCTCCAGTATAGGTAAATGTATATAAATATATATTATGAAAAAGGTATAGACTGACTACATTTTTCTTTTCTTTCCCTTAACCATATCTCTCCCTTAGAAATATTAATGTGATTGCTTATCACAGTTTTAAATATGAAATAAACCTCAGCTTCTATTCTGGTTTCACAGAGAAAAATACCTTACTCATCCAACAACCATGAATTTATACACCATAACCCAGGTTGGAAAGTCTGAGATAAATAGAATGACTCATTTTGTGCTGATTTATTTGGTTCAATTCTCAAAGTTCTGAAGCACCATAGAGGATTCTTTATGAATCCTCTGTCAATGATTAAAGTACCTGAATAATTGGATTTGAATGTTATGTATAATTTGTCCTGTTTCTTCATTATCCTAGTTCAGCCCAAAAGGATAATATTGCATAACCTCATAAATTGAGTAAAACCACCATTGAAAACATGCAGAGCAAATAGGATGAAATGTGGAATACTGGAATTGAAAGAAAATGAAATAGCCTTGTACTTCAAAAATGAAAAGATCAAACACCCATGCATGAACACACACACACAGCAAAAACATACATGTGGCCCCAGCTTCCCTTTTCTGCCTCTGTCTGTCAAGTTTATTGAAATATAATTATTGGAGATGCATTTACTTCGTTATTATGGCTAATCATCTTATATTTAAGATACCCCATCTAATGCAGGATAGACAGATGTAGGAAAATTATTTGTAAAATAGGAAGGTAATCAGAAATTGAAAAAGTATATTGTAACAAAAGTTCACAAATATTTTTGCTTAAAGTAGGGAAGGAGTATAAAAATAACTTATAGAACTTATAGCTCTTTTTACATGGCTTAACTATTACAAAATAATTGGCTTGGTATTCCTGCCAAATGAATACTAGGAAATGTTGCATATCTTAAAATGTATTGAACAAAGAAAAAGAAAGACTAACACAAAAACCAAAAAAATATAGTGATAAAAGATCATTTGCTCTAGTGATTTTATTTTTTTAATTACGACAATTATATTAAGGATTATCTTATATATTGCAGATTTAATGTTTATATATAATCTATCTATCTGTCTGTCTATCTATAGATAGAGAGAGAGAGAAAGAGAGAGAAATAGAGAGAGAGTACGCCTCTTGGTACAAGTAAATGGCAAACATTGTAACCATAATTTTGAGCAAAGGGCTTTTTAGAATTGCATATTAAGCATATTTGCATTTAGTAGTAGGAAAAAAAGTGTGTGGAGAGGGAAATGATTACAATAAATTTTTACACACTAACCTTTTTCAAGTTATTTTTTGGATTGTTTAATGGAAATATATTTGGGCATTATCTAATTTCTACAGTTGTTATGGTTATTGAAAGTTCTAATTTGTAGATTTTTATAAGGCTGTTAAGCACTAAATAAAGAAAAAAACTAAATATTTTATCATGATAATAATTCTCATAAACCACAATTTCATTTAGAACTTCGACCCTATTAATATTTAATTGTTTTATTAGCATAATATTAGTGACATTCACAGATGGTAGTTTTGCTTCTATGCCTTATAATTAATGGTAAATAGTAGAGAAAACTTGTAATATTTTGTGCCTTCTTACTTTGAACATCTTCATTAGCATTTTGATGCCTTTATCATTTCCATGATGTTTTACAAAATGTTATCAGTGAATTTGTATTAGTTGGTTACAGATAATAAATCTATATATTAATTTTTCAATAACAAAGAGAACTATTTAGTAAACTAATATATATTTAAACATTTAGAATCACTACTTCCATGTTAAGACAATAAGCTAATTTCTGTTGTTCATTACTTTTCTTTTTTGGGGGTTTCATAGTCCAGGAATCAAACCTGGGTACCCCACATGGAGGCTAGCATTCTAACACTGAACCACAGATGCACCCCTTTTCAATACCTTTTAACAAGTACACCAAGAGAGACTGAGCACATGATGCTATTTGTATTTATTAGATTTGCCCTAGTCTCTTTGAAGATTTTCTTTTGTCCACCATGCTTTTCAATTAGCTTAAATTACCATTCAACTAATAGAGACTTGGGGGAGGAAGATGAAGGTAGTATTTCATAGTCATAATTGGAATCTCTTTATATTGGAGAAAGTAGTAAACAAGGCCTCTGCAAGGCCTCTGCATATTAATTATATCTATACAGGGAAGTTTCTTCCAGCATAGTCTGTGGAATAGCAATGTTGGGAATTCACACAGTTCTAAAAATATTATTTTGGCTCAAGTCATAAATGCTATTTTAGGCCTCAGTTTAATTTCATTGGTTAGGCCTCAGTTTAATTTCATTTCAATGTGGAAGAATAAAAAAAAAATAAATAACTGAATTTGTTTCTATCTCAACTACATGATTCAGGGAATTTAAACCTCTGAAATGATCGATAGTGACCAAGTTTGAGAGGATAGTGGAAAGCTCAGATGCTTTTTATGTAAAATTAGTTAGTCTGAAGCTTTCCAAGCAGTTGTAATGGAGGAGGTAGGTCAACTTCAAGAGAGAACGGATGAAAAAGTTGTTGCCTTTGCACTTCCAGCGTGACAAGACCAAAAGAAGCTTCCGTCTCAGGATCAAGAAGATGAGCATAAAGAGGGGTTCACGTTAAACAGCTGGAGAAGACTTTAAACATCTAGAATTTTTTTATTTTACAGGAGAAAACAGCACTGGAAAAATTCAAGCTGCCTGGACCATCTCTTAAGGGACTCCTGTGTTATTATTTTCTAGAACAAAATCCCATTAGCACTTTCTTTTGGCCTTTCTATTTGAGCCAGTGAAGGCTATCTGGTGACTTAAAATTAAATACAATAAATGTTATAAGACTGCATAATAGGGCATTTTCCCTTAGTCTGAGAACACATTTCAGTCTCTTTAAAAATGGAGTGGAATCACAAGAAAAATATTCTCTCTCTTTTTTTTTTTCTTTCCTAATTTTCTTCTTTCTGCTTTAGAAAAATAGTAGGGCCTTCTGCTACCTTTCTCAAAGTTGGAAACGTTTGAGGGTGCTGCACACAGAACTGTAAGTGGTTTGAATGGAAAATAAGGCCATACAGATAGAGAAAGTAGCTACGTTAGGTTGGAAAAGAAAGGAGGTGGTTATCCCTTCTGCCTGCCTCTCAAGGGCTCCCTTGGCTTTACATTAAGGAATCAGGAGAAACAAACTCATCCAGTGGGTAGATGCTGTCAGGAAAGCCTAAGCCCTGGCATTGTCTGCCTTGCCCCTAACTTCTATGGGCCGGGTCCTGTCCACGTTCTAACCTCCAGCTGCAGCTCTCCCGAGCTCAGCGCATACCCCAATCTGTCAATGAAGGATGTGACTCAGAACAGACCTTGGTCTGTATTTTATAAATAAATGGCCACAGTGTTTGTTCTAACTTCCACATTGCCCTCTGATAGCAAATACCCTCTCTAACCTTTTAAGCCTTTGATATTCCTCTCAGAGCTTTAAATTTGTTTTCTCTGGGCTATAAGTTTGTTTGCTCTGAGCTATAAAATTGTTTTCAGATGTTGCAAAACAACACCAGTATATCAAAACAGTATCTCGGGCAGCTGCCGCGGCTCAGCAGGCAGAGCTCCGACCTGCCATGCTGGAGGTCTGGCGTTAGATCCCTGGTGCCTCCTGCCCATATGCAACTTAAAAAGAAAAAAAAAAAAAACTATCTCTTTTTAAAATAAGACAAAATAGAATTGAACAAAACAAGACAAGAAATCCCCCAGACCTTTGAAGACAACTATTTGAAGATGATCATAAACAGAAGTCTTTTCCTGCTTAATTGAAACAGGCTACCCACATTCTGAGTCCAAAAGGAACATCAGAAAGGCTCAGTCCAACAGTGAAGCAGGATATGGGCGTGTGACCCGGCCACCATCCCTTCTGTCTTGTCCCTCCTTTACATTTCATCTTGCTTTATTCCATTTTACCCACAGCAGCTTACGTTAAATAACTTTTAAATAAATTTGAACATTCATAATTATTTAATATTCATTTTGATTTTCTTTTCTGATGTTTAAAATATTTAAAAATGGAAATCAATTGTAATGGCAATGACATTATCAATGCAGTTACTCTGACTACATAGAGGAAAATTATGAAAAAAAAACTGCTGGTTAGAAGAGTGCATATGCCATTAATACTCTAAAATGGACCACACAGGTGCGTTAAGGGGCAGTTATGTTACAAACAATGTACTTCTTTTAGGTTATTTTGGGAACATCATCAGCTTAAAGATTAGTAATTAAGATACTTTCTCTTCAAAGTAACAGAAGTGATCCTCATGTTTTAGTAGATATTATCAGTCACAAAATGAACTAAAGACTGAATAATAGTGTGTTAGTTCAGACAGATCATGACTTTCTATGATAAGAATTTGTATTTAGTCAGGAAGAAAATCACTCAGATGGTCTCTATAGGAAATGATAGTGTCAAAGGCAGTAAGTTTTTAATACAGAAACAGATATAAAGGGAATTTTCTGAATTGAAGTTGAGAGTACTTTCATAATAGAGAAGAATTTGTAGAAGATGCTAGAAAAGGATTTGTGCGAAAAGGTACATGTGGTGGCAATTTGTCAAAGGAGGGGAATGTTGAGAGTAGCAAGGGGACGAGAATTCAGGTGATAATGGATGACTGAGAAGCTTGAACTTTGACAGATGTCTCATAAAAACGGAGACGGCCAGTCTCAAATTGATGATAGGCAATTAGACCACTTCATATTAAGGTGAATATTCACCTCCAACAATATGGCTTATTTGGAAGGTTGCTATCTAAGTTTGTTGATATGTAATAGTTTTCTGCCTCAGTATATATATATATATTGTTTAGATAATATAAAACCAATTGTTAATTGGCTTACTATGAGGCCTGATTTTTCTCCATACATTAGTGGTTGTTTTTAAATAAAAACAAAACAAAAATAAACATTTACAGTTAAGCCTAGGAAAACACAGAATATTGCTCTGAAACATGTTCCTACCCTGTTCTATTGTCAGATTTTGTAACACCTGATGAGTTTGATTGCAGTTTGCAGATGATAGCAGTAACTGAGAAGGTTGCTGAATCAGAAGTCAACTATGATAGAGCAAGTTGATAACTCTGGCTGGAATTTAAATAATTTAAATAAATAAATGAGTACCCATATTATTATTTCTAATCAAACTTTTAAAATTAAATGCCTTTGAAGAATACTTTTCAGTGTTCAATGTACTTGCAGTGAACCTATATATTCAAACATCTTTGATATACTAGAAGTTAGAAGTGGGAAGTTTTATTCACAATGCAGTTGAGAAAAAGAAAGGCAGAGATCTTGATGTTATTATAAATTGGACAGGGTGGCCCACGGTGGCTCAGCAGGCAAGAATGCTTGCCTGCCATGCCAGAGGACCCGGGTTCGATTTCCGGTGCCTGCCCATGTAAAAAAAAATAAAAAAACTTAAAAAATAAATAAATAAATAAATTGGACAATAATGGTAAACATAAAAGTTAACTTTATACTATCACACCAAGGGTAGAGATCTTGGAAATTACTGTTTCTTTATTGAAATCATGATTTTGCATAAAATTAAGAACATAAATTAACATTGTATTTATTGATGTTTATTATATCTATACTATGCATTTAATGGAGCTAGAAGTCTCCATTCCCCTACTGTAAACAAACTGATTTTTGTTATTGTCTCAATTTACATTTTTTCTGTCTATCAGCGAGGTTGAATATCATGTATACTGTTTATTCAGATTTTTCCTCCATCAATAGCCAATACATGTCTTCTACTTAACTTCTCTTGGTTTTACTTTTATTTTTTGTTGATTTGACTTTCTTAATGTATATAAATGTCAATCTCTTGACAATTTTAAACATGCAAATACTATCTCTCAGATAGTGAACAATTTGCTTACTTTGTCTGTGACTATCTTTGGAATTTGAAATAGTCCTCCTTCACTGATGTGTGATGCTATTTTAGAGATAGAACAATATTAAAACCACCAATACCAGTGAGTATTAAATTTATGCCATTTCATGGTCAAAATTTTGAAATAGGATATATTTTAGTTTCTAATCTGCTGAAACAAATACAATACATTAGATTGGGCTAACAACAGGAATTCATTGTCTCAGTTTCAGAGGCTGGAAAGCTTGCTTCCTCATGGAGTCAGATTTTTGGAAAGGCCAGAAATCTTTGGGTTTCCTTGGCTTTTTTGTCATATAGCAATGCACTTAGTGGCATCTCTTTTCTCTTCTGGATTCCTTTGACATCCTTCCTCCTTCCAGCTGCTTCCCATTGCTTTCTCTTTATGTCTGGATTCAATCTACTTATAAAGGATTCTAGTAATCTGTATTATAACCAGACTTGAGTCACTTGGGGCACACTTTACTGAGTTCCTATTTATAGTGGGTGCACACACAGGCTTGAATGCAAAGACCAGAAACATTGTAATTGTTAAGTTCTTGTGTCAACTTGGCTAGGTTTTAGCGTCCAATTGTTAGATCAAATAAGCACTAGCCTGATTGCTACTGTGAGGATATTTCATGGATTTAAATCATCAGTAAACTGATTACATCTATGGCTGATTATATCCGTACTCAGCTGAGATTGCCTTCCAGTCTCATCCAAATAGTTGAAGGCCTTAAATGGAGAACTGATTATTAGAGCAGTCAGAAGGGAGAATTTTCATCACTACTTCAACCAGCCAGCATCTCCAGAGGAATTCATCAAAAATTTTCGTTGGAGTTCCCAGCTTGTGGCCTGCCTATGGGTTTTGGACTTGACCATCCCTTCTGTAATGTGAGTCACTTCCTTGTATTTTAGATACACTTGTATTCTATATATACACTTGTATTTTATATATACATATACAAAATATAAAATGCAAATATAAGATATAGACATATATAAAATGTAAATATGCATATATATATATATTTCTGTCAGTTCCATTTCCCTATAGAACCTTAACTAATACATATGTCCAGATAGATATGCAATTTAATCCACCACAGGATACAATCAAGTATTGGTGAGGATAATGAAAACAGGAACACTTTGGCATCTGCTGTGGGACTACAAACTTGCTTAGCAGTTCTGGAAAGCATTGTAGTAGTTTTTGTTGAAATTATATATGCAAATATTCTATGAACAGAAAATGGACTCTTGGACATTTATCTCTGAATATTACATACAAGGGTTCATAAAGGGTAGACATAAGGATATTCATTGTAATATATTAGTTGTAGCATTATGGGTATTTGCCATTGAGTAAATTTAATGAGAAATATGTGCATATATGATGGATTACTATGGAGCACTCAGAAATGATATGCTATATTTAAATAGAGGAAAAAAGATGCACTTAGTTTACACATCTATTTTAATCTATTTTAATAGATGAATAAAAAATATGAGACCTGCAGCATAATATTATTGATTTTATATAAATTAAAATATATGAATATTTTAATAATTTTTTCAAGGACACACGGATCTGGAAAGACAGACCTATTTTAAAGATATAAAAATAGTAGTTATAGAAAGATTGGAATGGGAGTAAAGATCATAGGAAAATAATAAAGTAAAACAAAACAAGGAAAGAACCTTGTTAGTTAAAAAGATGCTAATATGCACCAGAATTTTCCTACAGCAACCCCCCTTCTCCATTCTAACCTCCCCAAATCCCAGGCAAAATAATAAAAAATAATGACAGAGCCTAGGAACCTAGAACAGCAAGATACTACAAGAAGTAAAGAACATATTTATCAAACAATTATAATGACTAATAAAACAGTGATGTATTTAATATTAGTATTAATACATACATTTGTGACTAATCTAGGATAAAGATGGTAGAAAAAACAGGTATTTATCTTAAATCAAAAAGTCTGGGAATCGGGCGGCTGCCGTGGCTCAGCAGGCAGAGCTCCGACCTGCCGTGCTGGAGGTCTGGAGTTCTATCCCTGGTGCCTCCTGCCCATATGCAAATTAAAAAAAAAAAAAAAAAAGTCTGGGAATCAATTTGTGTTATGGCAAAATCAAATATTTATATTAAAATACGTGTTCTACTTGAAAACACAAATTTAACTCAAAGCGCTAGAGAAACTCCAACATCAGCTAGATGAGTAGGGTAGCCATCCTATTGGTGAGTTTTTGCTATATTATCTGAGATAACCTTACTGTCACTATAACTAGAAAAAATTTTCAGCTTTTCTGGTGGTATTACTTTTTGTCCTTATTTTTCAGTGCTTTTTAAAGAACTGGAAATTTTACTTTAAAATAGCACCAAATAATGAAGATGTTGTTTTAAAAAGTAAGGCTTTCTTGATACAATTGCCAAGGCCAAAATCACTTAGATGCAGAAGAACATAAGTTACTACATTTAATATCATTCTCATTGCCATGAAATTATAATCAATGTCTTAGTTTTGAGTATCATGTAATTTGTAAGTTGAGTAGATAGTAAAGTCGTTCAGTAAATAGAAACTTTTCCTCTTAGGATAGATACAATCTTTACTCTGTTGATAACCCTAAAATAATCCAGGATTTTAATATTTATCCTAAAATATTTTAATGATAACTTAATCCCTTCAATTTTGCCCATACTAGGATGATGATTGAAATTTTTCTGAATGAGTAAAACCTCTATCAACCACTATTACTGAACACTGAATGAAGGTAAATTTAGCTTTTGCTGCAGGCTTGACCATTTCTTAATTAATTCAAGGGCAAACAGTGCTTACATAAGAAAATCATATACTTTGAAATGACTTTTGAAGGCAACATTGTTTGAATCATGAATAATATCAAGCTGTGTTACAAA
Source organism: Myrmecophaga tridactyla (assembly GCA_004026745.1). Taxonomy (NCBI): domain Eukaryota; kingdom Metazoa; phylum Chordata; class Mammalia; order Pilosa; family Myrmecophagidae; genus Myrmecophaga; species Myrmecophaga tridactyla. The sequence goes on from PVIY010005563.1 coordinate 45,069, forward strand.
TTTCTGTGCTGTCAAAAGTTAAAACAAGAAGCAAAATCTCCACTCTCACACAACTTTTCGTCAATATATATTTCTGAGCTCAAATTACCATTCCAGCAGTGATTTTTAGACCTCAATTAAAGTTAAAAGAAAATTTCCATATTTCAAGATGATTTAATTGTAAAAAATGAGAGGTTTCCATATAATCTGTAGTCAGAAGTGATTAATCTGCAGTATAATGGCATGATAAAAGTAAAATATCAAGAGAAGAATCTAATAGAATTCTATAAATATGCTCAGTTTGAATCATATGCTTGTGAATTGGTACCTGCATTTAGCACTACATATCTGCATGAAACCACTTTCAAAGAGGGAGTAAAATATCATGAACAGATGGACATTTGCAAAAGATTTTGATGACAAGAAACCTTAATTTTGAACCCCAATTTAACAACAAGAAAAATCTTTTTTTTTTCTTCTTAGTAGTTCCGTATTACAAAATAAGCATACTCAATAATTTGTGGAATGGGTGGGCCATGGTGGCTCAGCAGGCAGGAATGCTTGCCTGTGATATCAGAGGACTCGGGTACATTTCCCGGTGCCTGCCCATGTAAAAAAAATAATAATAATAATTTGTGGAAGAATCTTTCTCTGCTATTATATTACTTCATATATTAAATATTCAATTTATCTCTTGAGCCTCAAGGTTAAACTATTTACTATGTATTCCTTTGCGGAAAAACTTTGGTGACACCACAAAAAAAAGCCCATTTATATATTTTCTAAAGATTTTAGATATCACATTTCACAATTTCGATTTCAATAATTTTTTTTAGAAACTGGTGACAGAGCTAAGTCGTGATTTAAAGCCATAAATCATTATTCATAAATATGCAAGCTCGAGGTATGTGTTTGTGTATGTGTGTGTGTGTGAGTGTACACACAGAAAATGGGGAAGAGTTTGTTTTTAAGTTTGCTTTCAATTTACTCATTTTTATTTTAATGATTTTGACAACAGTGTAAGTATGATACTGACTTAAATTTCCTTTTCTTTTCCTATCTGTACCTAATATTTATATATAAGTCAAATCATATGTGTAATGCATTCTTGTGAGAGTTCTATCTTGTTCAATTCTCTGGAAGACATGGTTTGATATAAGGATGAGCTATTTCTTGAATATTGTGTAGAAATTCCATGTCAAGTTATCTAGATCACATATTACTTTTGCATTTAAATATACAAGAAAAAATAGAATTTTATTAATGGCCAAAGTTCAAATCATGTTTTCTTTTAATGTTTTTAGTTTTTAATATTTTTAAAGTGAAAGGTTTAATGCACACCTTATGAATTTGTACAAAGTGAAAACTCATATAATATCTACACTAATGTCATGAAATAGCTCAGATTGCTCCTTGTACTTCCTCACAATTATTGCCCTTTCCTCTTTACATAGTGTTCTAGTTTGCTAGCTGCCAGAATGCAACACACCAGAGACGGATTGGCTTTTAATAAAAGGGGATTTATCTTGTTGGTTCTTCAGAGGAAAGGCAGCTAACTTTCCACTGAGGTTCTTTCTTACGTGGGAGGCACAGGATGGTCTCTGCTGGTCTTCTCTCCAGGCCCCTGGGTTCCAACAACTTTCCCCGGGGTGGCTTCTTTCTCCATCTCCAAGGGCCTGGGCTGAGCTGCAAGTGCTGAGATGAGGAATGCCGAGCTGCTTAGGCTGTGCTACATTGCGTTCTCTCATTTAAGCACCAGCCAATTAAGCCAAACGTCACTCATTGCAGCAGACACGCCTCCTAGCTGACTGCAGATGTAATTGGCAACAGATGAGGTTCACGTACCGTTGGCTTATGTCCGCAGCAACAAAACTAGGTATGCTCACCTGGCCAAGTTGACAACTGAATCTAACTAACACACATAGCTCAGTACCATATTGACTACTAACCTGTAGTTAAATTTAGCCTGTGTTTGAAATATAGAAAACTTGGAAAAATATTATTTTATGTCTTCTCTTACATAATATTATGCTTGTGAGATACATTCACGTTGCTGATATTATGTTTCATTAATGTACCTTGCTTTTTGGTAGTCTCTTTTAGGATATGTCACAATTTATTAATCCATTCTGTTGCTGGATGGGAAAGAGTTAAGCACCAGTTGGCAGGTGGATTGCCCTATAAAGAATGAAGGTGGGTATCTCAGTCTGATCTCATTGTAAACATGACAACAGACTCCCTGGCAAACAAACTAAACATTTGTGCTGACAAGAGAGTCATTATCAATGAAAACTTTGAACAGTTTGTGTCTGGTTATATAGAAGTGCTTATTGTTAGGAAACCTATGTTAAGTGAAATAAAACTAAATAAAGTTTCTATGACTAAAAGATTTCAAGTGGAATCGGGAAGTCATTCTGGAGGTTACTCTTATGGATCTTGGTTGGAGATCACAAACTGCCAGAGTATAAAAAGCCCCAAGCAGCAATGTTCTTGAAAACCCAAGAATATCCAGACACCATGAGAAAACTATAAAATAAATAATTCAGTTAACTAAGCTGAAAGATAATTGGGGTACTCTAAATATCTACCAAATGCAAGTGACTTACTTAATGTTCTTTTCCTATAAAATCCTTTGCATGGAAATGCCAAGGTGGGACATAATTTAGTTTGCTACATGAATCTGTGTTCTCCAAATTGAAATTCTCTGACTCTAAATAAATACCTTTATTGCTTTGCAACTTAGTTTGCTATTTCTTGGTTGACATTACATGGTGTCAGAAGTGGGATCCGAAGTGCCCACTGACCTAACTCCAGCACTGTCATTGGATTTGAGCTTGACAATGTCCAGAGCCCCCTGAGTTCTGTCATCTCCCTGATGGTCCCAGTTTCCTGTCAGTAAGTCCTCTCAGTCCAAATCTCCCTCCCAATTGTTGAGGTTTAGCCATTTGTTGGGTGTCTTCTGGCAAAGGAAAAATTTGAACTTGGTTCTTTTGATTTGGACTGAGACCAGCAGCTCATCTTGTGAACTTTGGTTTATTTGTTTGAGCTTGTGACAGGAGTTCATTTTGGGAACTTCAGTTCATTTGACTTGGGATGATAACAGTCCTTTTTGGTCTGAGCGTGTGCCATAAGTACATTTCCATTAGCCTTTTTGATATACATGGAAAATTTCTTTGTCTCAAATGGGATTTTAAAATTCCAATTTTGGTAATGAGCTCTTTTGAAGGAATACCTCCCTAACAATCAGCTATCTATTCTTACTGTCAGCACTCAATTATTTTGGTGGACATGGGTCAAACATTTAAATGCTATTAGAGGGGCTACTATCTTTGAATAGGAAACCTCAGCTTCCAGAGACCAAGTCTCCTGTGAAAGGATAAGGTGGTCACAAATGGGCCAAATTGACACATGGTTACCTGTCACTCTCAAGAAAATTTCTATTCAACTAGTGGCAGCTGATCATGGGTCAGAAAACTAAAGCACAGGCTGTCCATCAGATGAAACAAATGTTCTGTGAAAGACACACCTAGCACACCACCTGGCTTCATTTACAAAAATTATCATCCTGTCTTATATAAATCTTACCCTCCTGGACCTGGAACACTACAGAAAATCTTGAATTATAATGAGCTGAATGGGGATCTTGTGATATGACTAAATTGATATATTTGCATACACAACTGGAAAATACAGGTGCTAAAATTAAGCAAACTGAATGAGATGTTTATTTTAATTAGTACTGGAAGCTTCCAAATATATGATGAATTCTAAAATGGCCTCTCTTCAAGAAAAAGGTACTAAATTAACAAGTCTAACAAAGACTTATCTAAGCACATTATTAGGCTTGAAAAATTATCTGGAATTCCTGATTCTGAGTAGCCTAACCCTCCTTTAAATGAGCCCTATCTTCTTTCTCTATGTTCCAGCTTAGCCTACCTCGCCTTTTATAGTGATAAAACTTACATATCCTACTGAACATCTAGTTTATTTTGCAAAAGAGTTCAATCTTAGGACCCTAGATATTCAGAGTTTTACCAATTAATTCAATGATTTCTAGTAAAGATCATGCCAAAATCTGGATAGATAAAGCTAATTGGAAAGATCTCTTAACTGAAGCATTTAAGCTAGATAAGGAACTTCATAAGGCCATATCTGAAGACTTTCCCCAAGTTATTGATTTGAAAACTAGTCAATTATCTACCCCCAAACTCGATGAGCCCATAAAGAATATTACAGCAGGCTAAAAAACAAAAACAAAAACAAAAACAAAAAACCTTTAAATAATTCTCAGGTCTTGGCCACATTAACTATTAAAACCTCTACCCTGTCTACTTCTACTTTTATTAGCAACTTTTAAGAAGAACTAAACACCACCCTAAAACCTAAATAATTGAATTGGCCCACAATGAAACCTAATGGTTTAGTAAATCTTACAGATCAATTAGATTGCACCATTAAAAAAAAAATCTGTGTAAAAGAAAGCTTACCAAGCTAAAAATACAGCTGAATATGCCCCCAATAAACCATCTAAGCATAAATGTTCATGGCACTTCTGCTTTTAATTACTGTCAACATCCCGGAAATTGGAAAGAAGACTGCCTTCTGATTTTGGAATTCTTACTAGAAGAACATGAGTGGAAGTGATTGATTTACTATTATGAAAAAAAGTCATATTTCTTCTGCTTTTGCAGAAGTTGATATCCAGGGTGATTTGGGAAGCCATGTGCTAAAGGTAGAATGTTCATCAGCTTTGGTCTTTGAAATGGCTTCATAAATCAAATCCATACCTCTTCCCTGTTTTGTTATTTTGTTTGGTTGGTTGTTTGCTTTGGTTTTATTGTTATAGCTTCTTTTTCTCATAAGTATTGTGTGGATACAACAAAAAATAAATTATGTGGTGTTGTTTTCCTTCTAGCATTAAAGTAGAAACAGTAGTAATGATAGAGAATATTCTTACATAAAATATTTGATGGAACTTTTACCAATCCACCTGCCAAATGAGATTAACTAAATATAAAACAATTGATCGGGAAGAGACAGAGTATTAGAGTTTCACAAATATTTGTTATCTTCAGCAAGATATTACAAAAGATAAGGTCAGTCAAAAATTAGCTTGTACTAATTTTGAAAATAAAGGAAACAAGAGGAAGTCCAAAGAATGAGTATCTTCTTTGGAAAGAAGAATTGGAAAATAATTATTTTCCTGTACTTTAAATTATTAGATATAAGCCTAAAGCAGGTCTTTAAAGGTGAAGTTTTGTATTTTTCACTTGTAGCACATTTTAATTCAGACTAGTAATGTTCATTGCTGAATTGGCACATTCTAACAAGTGCTACTTTGCCTGTGAATGTCTAGTTACAATTAAATAAGAAACAAGCAAATGTTTGAGGACATTTTATTGTAGCAAACAGATCACATTTGTGCTAAAAAATAATTTGGCTATTTAAGCCTAAACACAATCTTTGAGTCCACAAAATTGTATAAGCAGAGAGCAAAGTGTAGTAAATATTAGATTAGATAGCTGAATGTGGATCTAATCAAGAACATCAACCTGTTTACTAAAGAATACTTTCCAAGTTGAAGCTGTGGTGCTCATTCTTCCCTTCTCCAATTTGAGTTGTATTGCTAGAATCCTTCCCCTGGTTGATCAGCGCAGCTGTTAGGGAATGTCCTATTTGGACAGTATCTCCAGAAGGTTATGATGTCCCCAGAATTTAGAAGTTTGTTTGTTACAGCAGCAAGCATTACCCTAAACAATATAATTGGAAATAAACCTACTTACAATTTCAGTTTTATATATTTTTTCAGTTTTATAATCTTATATAAAGCACTTATTCTTTCTCATTTGCAAAATCGTCAAATTGTGATTTTGAAAATCACGTTGAAAAAAGTGATGCATTCAAAATTTCTCTTCAATTTATAAAAATTACATAATGTATACTATAATTCAACCACATTTTATGGCTTAAAATTATAATTTTAATACAAAAATTTTTAACCAAATAATCACTTTTTGTGTGAATGTACTACTATTATAAGCATCCTTCAGTTCCTGGACATTCTCCTTATGTGCTTCTCTCTAATTCTTTGTAATTGTCATATTATACCACTTTGAATCAGTTCACTGTGAAATTGACAAAACAGTTTTATGGAGTTTCATTTATTATCTAACTTGAGACTGAGCAAGATTTCAACAATCACTTATAGTGTGTGTACATATGTATGTGTTTTCAATTTTTTGTAGTTCTTTAGAATTACATATTTAAAAAAATTCAAGAATGGAATATGGCTTGTATCTTTCCAAATAATAAAATTCATTCTAAGATATCACCATTAATGATGTTGCTCAATCCTGTCTGAACTCTCCTAGTTATAAGAATTTGCTACCTTCTGGATTAGTACATTCCATTTAGGGTGTTCTTTGACTAAAAAATATCAACTAATGTTGACCTTAATTCTTTCTTTCTTTGGTTTACTTATTTTGTCCTATATATTTTAAATTTCTGTAGCAAGCTGATACTTATCTAATTCTATGTTCATATATTGGTCAGAAATGTTTTCAATATTTTTATGCTCAGGGTCAATCTGTACCTGGCTGGTGGAGGAAAATCTCCTTCTTCCTGCATGTAATGTTTATCATTTTGTGTTTATATAGGAAAAGAATCTTAAAAATGAATAATATATGAGGAAGCTGAACCAGTACATTTTTTATATAAACCCTGGCAAATAATACTTCTTATACAATAACTGCCAAGATTCTGAGCCACAGTTTCTACAAGGAATAACAAGAGGGTAAGAACAAAGGAGATGACTAAGGACAATATCTGAACTCCTCTTCCTTCCTTAGCATGTCTAAATATATTTTAAAAATCTGTATATTTGCTTAAATCTCCCCAAGATGGACTTAAGGGGAACCTGCATCACCATGCATATAGTCAACTTTTAGATTAAGTATGATTATCAAAGGGCACAGGTCTATACTTTTGAAAGTATCATCTTGATATTTTCTAATCTTGAAGAATAGTCGAAGTGAAATTGTGCATCGTATGACTGACAATATTGCTTTCTATTTGTGGCAGCTACTTCTCACATAATTAAATATTCTTTGATGATATTAACAATGAGATTTGTAACATAGTGAACTTGTTTCAAGCATACTATTTCACTAGCATAGCTAGTTAAACTACAGATCCTGCTTTCAAAGTCAGCTGTTTGGGTCTTATTTATGTCTTTGAGTAATATTTAGAGAAATCTGTAAATCGTGAATTCCATATATTCGACTAGGAATTAAGTGGATGTATTTGTATCCAGTCTATGAAATCAGCCATACTTTTTAGTGATAGATATTTTAAATATGAATACTTAGGTTCAACTATTAAAAGTATGTAGGCCCAAATAGAAAATTGTTCTGGGTTTAACATTCAGGCCTTTTTTTATGGATCATGGGTGAAGACTTAGCTATGAATAGTCTTCTTTTAGGTTATTGAGGTTTTCTGTCTCATATATAAAATTACATTTATAATTTTAAATTGTTCTTCTGCTCCCGTGGTAATCCATTTATGAAAATAATAGATAATATCCTTAATGTTCAGATTCAAGTTTAAATATATTCTTTTTCACCTTCTTATAAACCATTAATTGCAACTCATACTCTTTGCCTATTTACTTATGTATACACCTGAATAGTGCCAGGGATTGCAAATATGTGTCTTTCCTATAAACAAGTAGTTCTTTTACTGTTGAGATTCTGTTCTTCTTTTCATAGTTCTAATAACAGATAATCCATTTAATGTATTTTCTAAATGTTTTCTGTTTTTTTCTGAAACATACAACAAAGAAAATCATAGGCCTTATTTTCTTCCCTCTGAAGTTCCTAAATATCTTTTTGTTGATGTTCTTTTAATTGCTAGGACACTTATGCTCTTTGTCCTGAAATATCCAGAAAATGTCTTACTCTTCCTCTCTCCAACCTCTTAATTTATATAGGTAAACACAATTATGGATGTGTGTGTTTGTTTATTTGTTCGCTCATTTTTTGAGCATTTATGATGTCCCAACCTCTATACTAGTAGTCAGTGGAATTTTGAGAGAGGCCATGATAACGTTTTCATTCTCTAGCCTATTAACAGATAGACAAGAAAACAATTAATTAAAATGTATTATGAAAAGTGTTATAATTGGGTGTTTCTTAGTTTGCCAGGGCTTCTGTAACAAAATACCACAGGCTAGTTTGCCTGAAATTACAGAAATCTGTTATCTTGAGATTCTGGAGGCTAGAAGAGGAAAATTAAGGTGTCAGTGGAGGCATACTTTCTGTTAAAGGGTATAACCCATTCCATGCCTCTCCTGGCTTCTGTTGGGTGGCCAGCAATCATTGATGTTCCTTGACTTGATTCATTTTCTGGCTCCGTCACATAGCCACCTGTCTCTGTCTCTCTCTCTTTGTCTTATTATGTCCAAATCTCCTCTGTTTATAAGATCACCAGTCTTACTGGACTAAGGGACCAACCTAATCTAGTTTGGCCTCATTTTAATATAGTAGCATCTTCAGAGATCCTGTTTACATACATGTTTACATTCATAGGGCCGAGTGTTAGTACCTAAACATGTTTTTTGAGTAATACAAGTGAATCCATAGTAGGGTGATTTGGAGTACTAAGTGATAAATCTAAGCATATCAGAAGCTAAACAGGACTGTCCTAAGGAAACCATGTCTCAATATAGACAACATATCTGAGGTGTAGATGTTGTAGAAAATGGGGTTGGAGACTAATTCCTACAAAGGAAAGAGTGCACAGACCAGGGGGAGGTTGTGGCAAGAAATATTATAGCATATTTGGAGTACGTGTTAGGAATGTGGTTTACGGGAGGGTTGGAGAAAATAAAGCATGTTGGAATAAGCGAGTTTATAGCAACCATTTAAAATGTTTGCATGCATACTTAAGGCAAGGAAAAGCCACAGAATTGTAAAACAATTGACAAATATACTGATGAATATGCTTGGGATAGTTCATCAACTTTAAAATGGATTTGAGTAACTGATATAGCTATGGACCTAGGCTGTTTTCTTACTCCTTGCCCCATGAATTGGATTTTCCTGTCCAATATATGACAGAAACGCTTATTAAATGCAAGTCACCACCAATAGAGAAACACCCTACACAATAATTTTGCTTAGACAGTTGTATACTAAATAAATTTCCAATTTTTCCTGGTCACAGTTAAAACATGTTTTCCAGTTTCCTTTGCAGGGAGGTATAGCGCTATGATTGGGTTTTGAACACTGGAATGTGAAGAAGAGTGAAGCATGGCACCCATAGGCCCAGCCCATCAGAACTTCCCACGCACATTCCTCTATGCTTTCCCCCTTCCTTGATGATCTTGGGTGCAACGTGTTGAACACAGCAGAGCCACAGAAAGGAAAGAGTCTGGCTCCTTAAAATAGGAACATGCACCCCAAGGAGGCACACAGCTTTAGATTTGTGTGGCATTTTGGGGTTTATTACAGCAAATATAATTACTCTAAATAGTGTGAAAAGAAATGGAAAGAAAAACATGAGGAACACTAAGGAAAGCATTTGGAAAAAATCTAAAAGAGAGAGAGAGAGAGAGAAGGAGAGAGATTGAGATTAGATAATTTGTGGCCTATAACCATTTTCAGAAGAGATTTAGGAGGATAAAAGGGAAAAAAGCATTTCCTAAACTCAGGAGAGAGTTGGAATAAAAGAGAGAGAATGGATGAAATAGGCCATTTAGAATATTCTTTCAAAATTGATTTATTTTGTTAATTGGAGAGTGTGTCTTCTCCTTTATTGAAATATAAAATGTAGAGTAAATTCTGTCCCTCCTTTTCTCATGTACATAACATAGCATTGCACAGTATTGGATTTTTAATAAAAAGTAATATTTGGAAGGGTTTGAAAGTTTATGATAATGGATTTTAGAAGGACTTTTAAATGATGATAGCAGTAATCCTGATTAGAACTATGATTCTTTTAGTGCATGTAGGGATAACATGGGGCTACTCAAAATACATTTACAAAGTGGAATTCAAAGATATTTATGATCAAAATTTTAAAAACAACGGTGCTACAATTGTCTACTGATAAAGTAAATGTATGAATAAAGGCATGTGAGGTCAGGGTGGGTTCTGAAAATTTGTAATTGGTAGCTCAGGTCTGCAGGATGCTATGTTTAAGATGTCTGTGGAATTTCAAAGAGAAAATACCATGTTGGGTTTGTGTCTGTGTGTTTGTGTCTGTGTGTGTGTGAGAGAGAGAGAGAGAGAGAGAGAAAGAGAGTTAGTTTTAGAGTAGCTATACTTGCTCAGAGATAGAGTACATGGAATATAAAGAGAACAAACTAAAAATAAAATCCTGGGTAAAGTTTGAAATAATAAAGAATAGCCACTGTGCTGGTTTAAAGCTTTTATGCACCCCAGAAAAGGCCATGTTCTTTTAATCTATTCCTGGGACATTTTTTTTTTTTTTTTTGCATAGGCAGGCACTGGGAATCGATCTTGGGTCTCCAGCATGGCAGGTGAGAACTCTGTCTGCTGAGCCACTCTGGGCCACCCTGGGTGGGGCATTTTGACCAGGTTGCTTCAAGTGAGATGTGACCCTGCTCATTCAAGGTGAGTCTTGACCCTTTACTGGCATCCTTTATGAGAGAATAAAAGGCAGAAAAGCCAAGAGCAGAGAAATACTTAGAGGAAAATGCAGCCAAGATGCTAAGAGAGGACCCACAGATGCTCAGAGAGAAAGCCACTGGAATCAGAAGCTGAAGGCAACAGAACCTGGAGTGAAAACCATCAGGTGACAGCCATGTGCCAGAGATGCCCTGGATGCCAGCAGCCTTTCCTCAGAGAAGGTATCTTTCTCTTGATGCCTTAGTTTGAACATCTTCATGTCCTTACAACTTTCAGTTTGTAACCTAATAAATCCCCATTGTAAAAGCCAACCCATTCTTGGTATATTGTATTCCCACAAACTTAAAAAACCAAGGAAGAAAGAGAGAGAGAGAGAAAGACAGACAGACAGACAGAGAGAGAGTATTGGAGTGGGTACACTTGCTCAGAGATAGATTAAAGTGTGAAATAATGATGAATAACCACTTAAGGAGAGTGGAAGGCCTCAGTGTTTTTGTATTTGATGATCTCTCTGGCTGGAATGTTCATTACTACCTCTCCTAATGTTTTTTTATTTGATTTGAACAACTGATTTTTACACTTATTTCAAGATTCAGTTTAAAAGTCATTTTACAAAATTTATAGACCTCTTCCTAATCTAGATTCTGACATTATTTTATATATAGTCAAAGAAGAAAGTCATTTTAGAGAAATAAGAACAAATGTTAATTAGTTTTATTCATTTGAGTTTTAGCTTAGTTGGAAGTGTTTTACTTGAAGAAATTGAATCATTAAGATGATTGATTTATCACAAATGTATTTTGTGCTTTTCAGGAGACTAAGAAACCTTGTCCACTCTTATCCACTTAGGTCCAGTAGTATTGGGTACTTCCAGCAACTAATATGGCCAATGCTAGAGAGAGGGCTATATTAAATACTTGATAATTGAATAGCCATACCATATAGAAAACAGTGTACCTATCACTACAATATGGGCTTGAAAAAACAATTCACTTTTCAACAGAAAAATTTAATCTTTGATGCAGAAATATATAGATTAGAAGGAATTATTTATGTATATATCATGTGCATGCATATCTTAATATTGGTACCAACTTAAACCTTTCCAGTTTTATTTAAAATGTGTTTGTATTTATTAGAAATAAATTCCAGAACCTAACTTGATGATGAGAGTTTGTTTCTTGTTGTGAGTCTTTTACACCAATATCTCCCAGTTTCACCTAGCAACAGATATAGTATCCATTAAAATGGAGGAATGAGGGTGAATTACATCATATGCCATACAATGTGTAGCTTAGAATAACCTCTCCTCTTTAAAATATCGGCAAGAGATATGGATATATGCAAGAGCAAAATTAATAGAAAAATACTTTTATTTTGCTTTCTTTTGTATCTCAGCTCTAGTGAATATGCTGCATTGTGTTTCTTTGTTCACCATCTTTTCATATTATCCTGCATGTCGTCACAGGAGAGATCATAAACAGAGCAATGTGTCTGGAATATTATAAATGTGATGTAGTGAACTGAAATGGGCATTTCAAATTACACTGCCTAGAGATAAGTGAAAGTGCCTTGCCACATAGCTCTAATGATAATTGGATCACTAACCCCTGGGAAAATGCATGTTCTAAATCTCCCTGTAATATAATTTTCTGTTCTTCATATGGTTTGAGTCTAAATCATGACTCATATATCTGTTTTTAAGAGTCTGCTGAGACGTCATTAAGCCTTTCTGTACCATAGTAGTCCTCAGAGCTTTGTTTTCTTTGTGCATGTTATTTAGAGTGGAATGAGTGCTGAACACCTAAAAAAGTCAAAGTAAACATATTTTTGTTGGGGTAGCCAATGAGTTGCCATGGCTTGACCTTTCCTCTTTTTCACTGAAGCAAATAAGAGTATATTTCAAGTAACATTACCTTAAATCATTCTCAGTATAACATTATAGCATAAAACATCATCCATGAATGTCTTAAGTTAGTGATTTTACCCTTGACCCACAAGAGTAAATATATATATATATATATATATATATATATGAAATGGTTCCAGCAGAGCAGAATTAGGGACACGTGAAGCAGAGTCCTCTCAGTAAAGCTGATTGCAGAAGCAATCATATAACCATATAACAGGTAAGCCTATGTTATATGTTGTTATATGGCAATGAGATTTGAGTGTTGACTGAAATAAAGAATTATTGGGACGATAACTAAGTAATACATTTATATCCTAAATTTCAGAAATTTGAGGAAGATCGAAATGGGAATGAAACAATAAAGTCTTATAGCCAATCAATAATAATGTTTTATTTTATTCTTTAGTGCTCACAACTGCTGGCAAAATTTAAAGACCTCCCACAACTCCAAAAAATTGGTGTCTCTACCACAGCTTTGGCATATATCGCTCCCATGAAGTCCCAGTTGATGATTTCCTTGGAGTCTTAGAAGACACTATAAGAAATTGTAGATTATCCCTGTACTCTTGTCTTGGTATACTTTAGTGGGATCATTTGTTCTTGCTTTGATTTCTCTCAAAGGAATTCATATAAATGAGACCTTATCAACTATAAAATATTAGTGTTCCTACCACAGTTTTGTCATATATAGCTCCCATGAAGACCCATTTAATGATTTCCTTGGAATCACTGAAAACACTAAGAAATTATAGATTATCAGTGCACTCCCTGTCTTGTGTATAATTTAGCAGTGCCATTGCCCTTGCTTTGATTTCTGTCAAGGGCATTCAGTAAATGATACCTTATCAACTACAAGAATATTCTACAAAAATAAAATAAATTTTAGAGGATTCTCTCTACAGATTGCAAGCCCTCAAACATTCCTAAAGGGACTAGTAAAGGAAATACAGGAATACCGTATTATGTACTTGGAAGCAGTACAAAAATCCATGGAAAGTTTGACATTTCCCCACCTCTAAAAATTCAGATATAATTAAATGAAAATAATACCAGGTGAAGTACAGAAAGAAAACATTACTCAGAGAAAAATGAAAAATTTTAGCAAGTCTTGGTAATTTAGAAAGTAAGCATCAATCATCTAACATACATTATTGGGATTCTAGAAAGAAGAGGTAAAAATAAACAAAGATTATTATGAGTTAATTTAGGATAATATTTGAACAATACCCTTTTCTATTTTTCATGGTAGCAATTTTATTCTAAAAATCACAGATTAGTCATATGCAGGTTACTGTCTGTCAGGTGTTTACATTTTGGAGATAGATGAGTATCTGAAAAATAAAGAAAATGAAGTAAAACTATAAAATGTTTGAATTGATTTTAAAGTGAAATTTACCCCCAAAAGATTTCTTCTATGAAACCTTCTGGAAACATCCTAATTATACTATATATGTGTCTTCAGTTTTTCCATTAGAGACATTTATAACTCTATTTTATATATTCATCTTTGTTTCTTTAATGGTTGCCACATGTATAGCTATTCTCATGCATATATATATATATATATATATATATATATATTTATGACAATGATGATGAAATAGCAATAATGAAGACTCAATAAGTACACGTTTTATGTTAAAAATGGCAAGTCCAAAAGATATATTTTGAAGTAGACGATGTTTGTTGAGAGATGTCTTCGGATTTGTTTTTAGCTGCCTTAAATTAATCTACTTTGTTATTTATATTGTATTCTAGAAGATTCATGTCTCACTATACACTTTCAATTCTGCTGACTTTTCTCTCATATAACATACTGTTTCCAGAAAGCATACACCTACATTGATTTCTCTTAGATTCTGTATAGTTTATGTCATACATAGTCAAAGACCTGTCCTCATGAATGTAATTGGTTAGAAAAAAATTTCCTGTGGCTTCCTAAGAATATCAAGCATGGTAAAAGTATATACAATTATGCCACTTGTACATACCAAAGACTTCTATTCTCAAAATATGGTTTCTCAAACACACCTCCTGGTATTCCAACCATTGGTGGTTCCCCGCCCCCCACCTCGCCCCGTAAAATCTGACCTGGTTTTGTATAACCAAGACAATAGGGAAGAAGTGATTTCAGAAGGTGCCTGTGAGAAGCCTGATACCTCCTTTATTTTCTATTGGATCGTCCCTCTCTAAATCTATTTCTTCTTGTGAGAAGCCCAACACATGGAGAGAACACACATGGACGTTATTGTCCTTTGTGATTTCATCCACTATCACCCATGTGGGTGAGAAATCTTACATAGATAACCTAGTCAAACATTCATATTATTCTAGCCTGAACGCAGATATGACTGAAGTTGCATTAGAGACCTGCAAATGTCAGCTATTCAGTTCTTTGAACCATGAGGAGAAAATTGGAATAGGTCATTGTATTTGGAAATGCAGTGGTGATGTAACATAAACCAAGTGTAATTTGCACTGATTGGCTTTAAGACCTTTAAGGTAGAATGAAAGGGCCTCTAAGAGATTGCTATTAAGGGCTTGAAAGATAGGGAAGAAATTGATATTGAAATCACCGCAATTGCTCTTACTTACTGATGGAAATTTGACAACACTGTCACCTGCAATAATGTGAATATATATATATATATATAATTAAGCATTGGTTTAAACTTTTTTCCTGCAGTCCATTCATCCCTAATGAATGTAATGCATCTATATGTATTTCCTTATCTACCTGGACACTATGGGTAACCCTGATCATGGCACCAGTTAGGGCACACATTCCGCGTTAGGTTTAATGCTGACGTCAGATAATTATTCAGTATTTCTTTGCAGTGAAATTGTCCCTCCTCGCTTTTTGTGAGAGAAAACACTATATTACTCTTACACAACATTTGATTTTCAACTTAAGGTAGGTTCACACAATTAAACCACATTCTCTTTATGCAGAAAACTTCTTTTTTGAAATGCAGTGACCAAACAGGAAATATTTTATATTATGTTAAGCCTCAGTATCAAGGCTAAGAAAAATCTCATAATTAAAGAACAAAAGCTATATGCTCCTACCAAAGGAGCAAATAGTGGATATATCTGAAGTTGCTTTACACAGAAACATGTCAGAAGATTCATTGCCGAGAATGTAAATTTACTTATACTCTTCTGATACTCCTTACTATATCTGAAACATAAGCATTGCATCTTTTATCTTATGCATCTTGATATCACAGATATCAATTATATTAACACATTACAAATTTCATTGCACTTTTCATATTTATCTAACAAAAACATTTGACGTGTTTCTTTTCCTCTCATAAACAATTTGACATATGTTAGCCAAGATTTGCTTTGAATTATTCCATTATTGAGAATATGTTAGTTATTTAACATAACAAGTCAAAGCTTAGAACGCACTCACACATCCCTATACTTACAAGCGCACAGACTCATATGAAAACTGATTAGTTAAAAAGCATTATCCATTTTCACCTTTAAAAAAAAAAGAATACGTTGTACCTGCATAGAAGCAGGCAATGAAATATTGTTACTTGTCTAACCTAATACTTACCTGATACCTGTTCATACTTTCAGAATCCCTACATGGTTGGCTTTATGATTCTTGATACTTAACCGGTTTGTTTGAAAATTGGACCCAGATAGGTGTTTTCTTAAGAATGTAATCTGTAAATTATTCAGAGAGGTTCCATCCTGTCAAGTTATCAAACGCTTCGGTGTTCCACAGTCAGTTGTTTTTTATTCCCCCCATACACTGACAGTACTGTCCTCTCGATTTTACAGCTAAGTTATCTGAAACACAACTAGGTTATGTGTCTTATGAAATACCACATAGTTAGCAACTCTGGATTCAATATTTGATTGCATTTCTGCTGTAAACTCAATCTATTATGTTTTTAACTAATATCCATGACTCATTTTTAATGAGTTGAGCCAATAAAATATAATATTTTGGAATTAACACCACATTATTAATAATTATGTAAGCTATTATTAAGTTTTTATCATGTTCAGACATTCCATTAAGTATTTTTTGTGTAATATCAGCAATTCATAATTCTAAACTGGATTAAGGTTTTCAAAGTTAAGGAACCTGATGTTATGATTTTTCCAGAAACTGCAAGTAAGAAGTAAAATTGGGATCAACCCTGGTGACTTTTGTTCTGTTTTATATTGATTTTCATTTTCTACTAATTAAATACTCTATTTGCTATAGAAAAGTGAAACATTTTTCAGTATCACTCAAACAATCAAAATGAGTTTCTATTAACAGGTTTATTCTGCATGTTTCTATTTATAAATCAGTTCACATTCTTCAGTATAAATTTGATATCTGGCACAGCAGACAATTTTCTTATAGGTTTGTACATTTCTAGTTTTCTTACCTTCTCCAATTGCTTTTTCTTTCAAATTTATTCTCTGCTCTTTCTATATCTGTCTCATTTTTACTTTCACTGTCATTTCATTGCCTTTGTTCTCTCACCTTCTTGTTCTCCATTTCATTTTCTCTCTTCTTTTCTTGGACTCTAAGTTAAATTTTTACATTTTTATGAGAAATTTCCATCCCAGCATGTACAACTTAATGTACAATATCACTAAGCCTTGCAGAAACACAGTGCAACTGAAAGAATGTGGTTTTATGCCATAGTCCTCACCTCAAAATATGCATCTAGAATGAAAGTTATGTAACTAGTAGTAACAGCAGACTTCTAGGTCTCTCTTCCCCCAAGACAAAATGTAGAAAACTTTCAGAGAAGGTAAACTAAAAATGCAAAAAATAAACAAATGGGAGCAGAAGCAAGGGGATAGAAGCCCATGGGGGAGGAAAAAGACTCCGTTTTGCAGAAAAGCTGGATATTAGTGAATAAATGGTCAGTGTAGACAAAAATTAGCTGTAGGGCAGCTAATGCCTGGAGCATTAATATTCTGCAGGCAAATCTGCAAGGTCTCCCAGTGCAGTACAGGCCATTCAATGCTGGACAAACCACTTATCACCATTGATCAAAACTGACTTTGAGTGTGTCCTTCAGGTGCCTGGGAGAGGGATTGGAAACAAGTGCCACTTCCTGATTCCCTTGTGTTTCATATGGCTGCTACTGAACATCAATAATATGAATTCCATTTTAATTTTTCTGTACGGGATCTTATTTATAGGGCAATTTCCAGTACAGTGTCTTGTCTCTATGAAATGATTGCCAACTCAGGCAGCCGTTAAAGTTTACTGCTTAGGTCTTCCTTCAAGGTATAGTATGGACATTACTTTAAAATGTAATTTGGAATACAGAGTGAGACGAATATGTTAACCCTTGCAAACATCCTTAGACAAGAAAACTTTTTGCCTTTTGAATTGATGCTCTGCTGTTCTAAGGTAACATAAAATGCAGCATTAAAATTTACTCTTTGCTAACCTTACTTAGAAATTAATAATGGTCTGATTTTCAAGTGAGCATTACCTCACACAATCTCAGCTATTAGTTGAAGGAAATAATCATTTTATTTCAATTCAGTTTTCATGCCAGTACTCTAACCCTCACCCACACGCTGTGAGAAACTAATAAGCTGTCACATTTTTATGTGCTCTATCTTCTTGCGAAGAGACACATATTCATTGTGCAGCCTGTCTCCAAACTCCTACGTACAATTAAATAATGTGATTCCCCAGCTCTAAGCTAGCTAGTAAAAGATTGTATTCAAAATGTAACCCGATCTTTCAAAGTTCACATCTGTTCATCCAAAAGCTTCAGAGGACATGTCACTGTATTGAAATAACTCCTTGGACCGCAAAACACAATTTTCCATGCTAGCTACATTGCCTTCTACACATTTCTCTTTAATCCCATTACAAACACATGACAGAAGGAAATATAATCTTTTGTTCGAATCACTTAAGACGTCTAATTTAACCCATTTCTAAATGCAAAGCTGTCTTGCTTTACTACTCTGTATGGGAAGAGAAAAAAATTCAGTGGTGGTTCAGCTTCGTTGTTGGACCTAGGAAAATTGGGGTTTCGATCTTTGTTCTATTAAACTGAATTCCTACCCTTATGAACCTTGCTTTCTGTGGTGCATGGTCGAACCTATCCAGTTTCATGGGCTACAGGAAATTTTCATGGTATAGTTAAGTTGTCAAGATTCAAGTTGAATTTGGGAATATCTCAATTTGCAAGTTTTTTTTTTTTAATTCACCACTATCAAATTCAATCTTGGATTCAGGACAATCTTCTTCCATGAATATTCTCTATTATTTATTAGCTGTTATCTACTTGTATCTATTTTTAAAGAATAGATGAGCAATTTAGAGTAGGACAAAGCAAGATATTTACAAGTCAATGCGGAATCACCTAACGTGCTTAAGAGAATGAGTTCAGGTTAAAGATCCAAATAGAACTTTATTAATCAGTACTCACTTCTTTATCTTATCTCAAAGGCTTATATAATATATTTAGTTCAGATTATTAATAGGGCATGTGGAATTTCTATAAATTGATTTTGAAAATAAAAATTTGTATTGTGAGTATTCTTTTATTTCCAGTATTCTGTATATAGTCTCTAATTGTTCTAACATATAATGAAAATAATACTGAACAGGCAAGGGGCTTTATCTCCTTATGGGCCTATCAAAATTTAGCCTCTATGACTGTACTAACATCTATAGCTCCAAGTTTTTACTGGGCTAATTGGGGGTTAATAGAATATATAGCAGGTAAAACTACAGGAGTTAAAGTTACACAATTATGTAAAATGCTTATTGAGTACCTACTATCTAGCACACACCATTATATCCATGGTGGTTATAGCAATGAGTATGAGGAAAAGTCCTTGCTGTTTGACAATTTTTATTTTAGTGGGACTGATGGGGAATTGACAAAAATGCATTTTACAACAAGTATTTTCAGGTCTTACTGCTTTGAAGAATATACAATGGGGTAAGGATGACCATAGAGTTTCCTTTTAGCAAGGCCTATGAGGATCTACTTGAGAAAGGTAGCCCTGGAGAACTAGTATTTGATCTCTCATTAATATCATGAAAAGGAGGAAACCAAGCAAAGATCTGAGGAATGAGCTTTCCATAAAAAAATAAAAATAAAGTATCTAATATAAAGCATTTTTTTCTAAGACAAGTGAAATTTATATAAAGGACCTGAGAAGCAAACAAAAAGCAGTGTAGGGAAGCACAGAGAGAAGAAAATAAGGACAGAGAACAAGTCAGGGACAGCATAATGTAGGGCTTTGTCGACATGGTAAGAAGTTAGAATAGTTTTCTCTTTTTAATGGAGGGTTTAAAGCAGGGCAATGACTTGACATTATGGGCATATGAAAGATGACTCTGATTACTGTTTAGTAGGCGGATAGCTGGGTAGCACAAATGGAGGCCGGCAAATCAGACAGACTTTAGTGTCTTTAGAAAGGGCGGCAGTGGTATAAATTATAAGATTTAGTTCACTTTGGAAATAGATCTGAAAACCCCTACTGGTGAATCAGCATATGGTTTATAAGGGTTAGATGCGTCACAGGTAATTATTAGATTTGTGGACTAAGTCACTGGCTAGACTTTGATTCTATTCACTGATGGGCAGATATATATATATATATATGTATATATATATGTATATTTATTTTGGCTACATGGCATGCAAAAGACCATTTTATGTTTGTGTCTGAGCCAATGCAATATACGACTCTTACTACAAAATATGAAAATGCCAATATATCAACCTTTCACACTTACTTAGACCAATAACATGGGTGCTGAACTTATCTACTTACAATATGTCCTGGACATTGATACAAGAGCTTATGGGAAGGAAAGAACATTGTCCATAAATCCTCTCTGCCAACAGTGACAGCTGTATTGGGTTTAAGTTCTTTAAGCAGTACTAAAATTAACATTAGCAGCAACTCCCAGAGTAAAACACTGGTTGTATCAGCAGTACACTTACAGAGGTAAAAGCTGCAATATCTAGAATTTTGACATAATGGCAATGGTTTCTCCACAAAATCAATTTTGGGTGAAATCATAGACATGATCCCTGAGTATGTACCTTCTATGAATGATTTTCTATTTATTCCAAAATAGTATAGTCCAGTATTCTTTTATTAAAGTTATTTTATTCTTTAATCCACTAGAAACAGATTTAGTTTCTTAAAATTAAGAGACCTGACTAGTACAGAAATTGAATCCAAAGTAAAATATCCAAAGTCAAGTGAGGGAAATCTGAAATTTGTTTTCTTTTTAGTTGGCACTGAGGGCAATGATCATCTAGTATAATAGAGGATTGCCCTTGTAGTACCCTGACTTTCTAAAAGGGTTTTAGTTCTTGCCTTGATGCCAAAAATGGAAAATTAAAAATGATGAAATAATCAGAATTTAAGTGCCCTAACATCATCACCAATGTTTTTGATTCTTTGTTTATCTCACTATAAAATGACAGTACCGTGTCTTCCCATAGTATGCTTCAGTGGGCATTTCATTTTCATTTGAAAGTTTGAATAATTATTTTCCCAAGAAAAAGGAGAGACTTGAAAATTGGGAAGTGAATCTATGAGAGATTTGATAGGACTCATGTTGTGTAGAACCCAGAATGACCTATTTCCAAATTTTGTATTTTTAAAAAAGCATAGACCTTTTGAACTGAAGGGAATTGGTAACCTGAGTAAAGACCGTGCAATGATATGATAAACATATATTCAAAATCATGCCATATGTTGCCTATAGTAATTTACTGGGGTCAGTGTGTATTGGGAAAGAAAAAACATTCAAACTATTAGGTATTATTTGACACTGGTTCTGAGTCCATTGTACTCTACTACTCAAAATGGGTCTTTACAGAGGTTAGATACTTCTAATTATGATGTGAGTCTTCCTCATGGAAGTCTCAGCAGGACTAAGGTGGGCCATATGATCATTTCAAGGTGTATTTTTGGAATCATATTAAGGAGCTCATGTAATATCCATATCAGCTTCTTGCCCTGTTCTGTACTGGCATTTGAGATAGGGATAATTAATTTGAAACTCAATGAGCTTCTACTTCCTAAAAAATGCTACAGCCCAAATTCAATCCTGGATCTCAGAAGCATGATACATTTTCTACCAAGGATTTGAAAGATACTATCTTAGTTTGTCACAGCTGCTTTAACAAAGTGCCACAGACTAATTTGCTTAAACAATATGAATTTATTATTTCTCATGGTTTTCAAGGCTAAACATCTAAATTCAAGGTTTCAGCAGGACCAAACTTTCCCTAAAATCTCTCTCATTCTAGTGATGATTTACAGGGAATCTGTTACTCAATCTCTGCCTCTATCATTTGACCATCTCCCTCCCCAACTGTATTCTGCTCTAACATGTTCACATTTCTAACAATTATAAAAACTCCAGTCGTACTGGATTAAGGTCTCTAGTATCCAGTTTGGCTTCACCTGAGACTTCAAAGATCCTATTTGTAGATGGATTCATATCCACAGAACTGAAGCTTAAGAATTGAATGTCTTTCTGGAAGATATGATTCAATCCATAACACATGTTGAATGCAATTCCTAGTACATATGAATGCAATTCCATATATCAGAGTCTGTAATAATATGCTTCAAGGAATAAAAAGAGTATGCAATAGAGGCTTAACTGGAATTGCTATTTGACTAGTCTTAGAAAAGAGACTTCAGGCTTATTCTATATATGGCCAGATAGTAAATGATGTAGACCTTGCTGGATATACATTCGTCACTGAGACTCATCAACTCTGTGGATGTAGTGCAAAAGAAGCAACAGACAATATGCAAAACTGAGTGTATCCATTTCAATAAAATTCCATGCATAAGGAATAGTTGGAGCTGGATCCCACTTTAGTTGAAAAGATAGTTGGATCTTGGGAAATGGCAATACAGTATAATAAGTCAGCACTTGGTAAACTAGAGCCTATGGGTCAAATCCAGTTTCCAAGATTAGTCAAATGGCAATTCCAGTTAAGGCTCTATTGCATTCTCTTTTTATTCTTTGAAGCATATTATTACGGACTCTGATATATGGCATGCAGCTTTGATTTTGGAAATGTGCTCCCCACCTATCCCACTAAACTGAAAATACTAAAATTAGGTTGCTTGCCTTGTCAGGGACTGAAGCCGCATATATTTCAATTCCTTAAAGTTATTATCTTTCTAGTACTGTGCAAATATATAATCTGGAAGGAACATAAGTTTCTCACCATCTGAAAGGAAATTGTATGTACCCATTAATTTAGCGCCCTCATGCTAAAAGACTGTGTTAGAAACAAACTAGTAGAAATGTGTGTCCAGGGCTGTCATGTTGCATAAAGAGAATAGGCAAAATTTCATATTGTCTTCTATGGTATTCCATGGTGATCCATAGAATATCATGTGTCTTTGATTAGGTCTTAGCTAAACATCATGAATTAAATGTAACTTCTCTACTTAATGATAAAGGGAGTCATATGAACCAACACTCCCTCCTCAACTGGAAGTAATGTAGCAAATATGAGATTGTGTGGGTCAATCTTGAGGCTAAATGCAATTACTATCATTAGCAACTCTCACATTTAATACACATCCTTGCTGCACTGCTACACCTATTCAATTTATACTTAATCATAGTGACTCCCCTATGGTGAGTGGTCTACACAGTGATTGCTTATATTATAAATTGACATTGATTTGCATTACACTTCTGTGGTCTTATTACTCTACTCATTGGTGTCTGTGAAATGCAGCAGGGAATGGGAAAACTTTCCAACTCATATTTTTGAGAATTACATATGACTTTCCTCAGGAGGAAACATGGCCTGAGATGTAGATTAACAACAATTCACATGATCTCTGGTTAATGGCATGCCAAGGTGATCAGAGCTGAAGAGGGTAATTTTGAGGCATTTATGACAGATTTGGGAAAGTGAGAACAATCATTGATATTCTCATCTGAAGAACTTCATACTTATATTTAAATAGATATTAGGGCATGCCTTATAAATATCAGACTGGCTCATTTCCAGCTATCTATGACCTACTCAATGCATTTCAGACAAAAATTAGTTCATTTGACAACAGATAATGATCTCATTGAGCTTTGATACTTCCAGAAGCCTCCTACCAGAAGATCCTGAAAAAAGTACAATACTCTGAGCCATGTATTAGTGGCCATATTTTGGTTAGCCATGTATTATTGGTAGCAAGTAGATTTTATTGAGTTGTGATCATAGCTTTGGAAAGACATACTTATTTATGGTTGGTGTCCAGTTTCCCTGTTGTCAAGCCTTTTCCCAGTACTCTTTTTGTAGGATTTATTGAGCTTCTTAACTAGTGATATTTTATAAAGCACAGCATTATCTCTGACCAAATCATTTCCTTTCATCAAATGAAGGAGACAATGCGCTAATTCCTATGAAGTTTGCATTCCATACACAAGCAATGAGAATTTTAGAAAGTTAGACCTATTTGTGGTGCCAATTGAGAGAGACAAGACCTTGTGAGCATGGAGTTCCATTCATATCATTCTCTGTCTTTCATCAACAGTTTACATGAAATGGAAAGCAGTACATGAAGGAGGGATTGTGCCTTCTCATTATTGCATCAAAAGACTTCATTTAATTTTTTTTTCATAAAAATTACAATGTCCAGTGGGAAACCTTCCATCTCCAGCTCAGAAAGGGGGTTACTGCACTAGAAGCTGAGAGTAGACTGCTGGCCATAGTAGGTTTTTCTGTTTCTTAGGGAATATGGGCAAAAGGCTATAAAAAACAAGAGACAGAATGATTTTGTCTGAAATGATCCATGTTGACTTTCATGAAAATATGCGGTTGCTATTGCATAACAAGGAAAGAAAATTGTATTACAAAAGTTCAGGATATATCTTCTCTGTATCTTAGGATAGCCTGTCTAGTAGTAAAAGTTGATGGAAAAAAATAGGTCAATCATTACAGGAAAATGCACAGAAAGTTTAGATCCCTCCAAAATGAAATTTCAATTATATTATTTGATGAAGAACCATGGCTAGCTAATAAATGAGCTAAAAATAAAGAGCTATAGAATGGATAATGGATAAAATAAATCATAAAACATAGCTTCAACACCAATTGATGGAATTAGGTTTAATGATACTTTTTATATTTTCTTCATGGCCAATCCAAAGTTAAAACACATTGCTTATATAAACTAGCAGTTTTCCTATCACTTACCCACCAATTTTGTATAATATGCCTTACAGATAGTTAAATCATAATTTAATCCATAAATTATTGAATATTGAGATGGCCTGTGATAGAATTGTAGAACGCATCATCACCTTTCTGATAGCCTATATTTAACTATCTTTGGACAACTATGTCTTTGGATACTCTCCCTTTTTAAGAGTTAGAAGTATGTTTTCAATATGATGACACATATTGCAATGTACTAGATAAGAACAACTTTTATATGTAAACATGGAAAGAAGTGTGTATGTGTATGTTAACATGTCAGTGGTATGGAAGGTACTGCATATTTTTCCACTTTTATTTTCCTTTCTTCTTTTCTTCCTGCATTCTTTCTTTCCTTCCTTCCTTCTACAAACCCACCCATCCATCCATCCTCCCATATTTCCTTTTTTAATTTTTTTTTCTGTATTTCTTTTTTAAATATTCAGTTGCAATGTTTGGAGAATTCCTCAATATGAATCTAAATATGATATAGAACTTCCTTCTTACTATAGAACCAAATAAATCCAGCTAGACATTTACCCAGACTACTTGCAGAATGAGCATGACCATCTGACATAATAGGCTCTGTAGGTCAGGTGCTATTACTTTGGGCTTCCAAAAAACTTGTGACAAAGTTTCTGTAACCACAGTACTTTCATTATCATAGCAATGGAAATTTCAGCAAAATTGCTTCATTATTAGTGGTTGTCATTAGGTGACTGTGTCAGTGGTGGCATATAAAATTGCCTTCTTGGTGATGCCTATGGGTCAGTGTGCAATATCTAGAACTGTCTGTAATAAAAGCAAATTATTCATGGAAACATTCTGAAAATACATTTTAATTATTGTTCAAAGCTATATGGCAAGCATCCTTACCAGCAATTATTGAACCAATCAAAGTGTTGTTAATAAGTTCTAGTCTGCTAATTTTAGCCAGAGGTTGTTTCTCACATACACAGGCAATAATTGTTACTGATAAAAGAAAATGTGGAGAGAAATTTGATCATTATCTTTGGTTATGGCATTAAGAGCATTATTAATCTCTGCGAAGATGAAAGTCTAATCAGAGTTGGTGAAGGAGAGAAAGTTAGAGAAGTAGAAATTGTGACTATAAACAAATATTTCCTTCAATGCTGCTGGAAAGAAAGCCAGAAAATGGAGCAAAACCAGGTATGGGACCAATGGAAGGTGATTTTCATCACCTTTGTTTCCTTATGGAAATAATCAAAATGAAGTTGGGCCAAGTGTTGGTGCAAGAAAATACTTTTAATGGTGAAAAGAGATAAAGGATAGAGCAAATCTGAATGGGTTGATTGTAGAAAGAAGCATGCATCATTCTTACTGGAATGAAAGGATGGCAGAAAATATAGAAACATGATTAAATAAGTTAGTAAAAATGATGGTGAGAAAACTAGGTAGTTTTCTTCTTTCATATATCTTTTTTTCTGTGATATGTTTAATATGGTCATTGGAGAAAAGGAAAAAAGGAAATGGATATCAGAATATTGGGAGAGAGAATATGCGATGAGTTCTCACATAATGGAAAAATAAGTTTCTAGGGATGTAAAAGAGAACTGTTTCCAATATTTAATCTGTAGGGCATTCTAAAATGTATATTTTCCTAATTAATGCAACCACTATTCCACAAAATTAAACCCAAAGTTGAAGAAATCTCCGTGTGATGGCCTCAAAACTTTTCTTTCTAACTTAAGAAAAGAATTAATGTATTATCACATTACTATACCATGTCTATTTAGTACAATATTTATTGAACCAATGTGTCACTACTAAAACAGGCAACATGGGACATTTGAAAATAAAGGAACAGAATAGGTGTATGGAGAGATAAAGCAAATGTTCAGAAAAATTGTGATTTGCTCTATGTGATTCCGACATTCCAACTTTTGAAATGAGTGTTTTATGAATAACACCATTCAGGACAACACAGCAGAGTCCATAATTGCATTTTTTTTTCTTTTTGCATGGGCAGGCACCAGGAATCTAACCCAGGTTCTCCAGCACAGCAGGCGAGAATTCTGCCACTAAGCCTCCATCGCATGGCCCCAAAATTGTTTTCTAATTATTGTGAATGGTATCTTCTCTTTATTTTTTTTGATCACATCTCTTTTGTCAGGTCTTAAAGAATGTTCACAAATATCATTACAAGCAAAAGTAATGAAAAAATTATAACAGATTTATATAGGTAGTTTAATTATAAATTCCAACAATTGTATTATCATAATAAGTCAGGAGCTCTTTATGAATAAACAACAGGACTTCACTTCTTAACAAATAATTCTAAAAATTAGATTTTTTTAAAGCTTACCTTTCCTCAAGTTTATAAAACATATGTAAAATATCCAACATACTCCTGGGAAATGATCTGGTGTGAATGAAGTTTCTCTGACACCGCAGATAATTATCCACCTGCTGGTTAGTAGAATCTATCAGCAGACCCTCATTTTTGTTCTGCTACTTATGATATGAAGAGAAAAGGAAACATCTTGTTATATCAACACATTATAACTGTATGAAAAGCTCCTAACAATTGTTGACTGGACAGGGTGAAGCATGTTTACCTTTTTCAAACATCATGCTCTTTCTTCTTTGAGAAATGAAATAGCACAAAATTGAGTAGTACATTCACAACCAACAATTGAGAAGGCGCTTGGCACTTCAGAAGACCTTGTCATCTGTAAATTATTCCTAACTGTTCTCTCTGGCATTTCTTTCAATGTATGTGTACAAAAATTTAGACCATTTCTTTTGCAAAGACATACAATTTTCTCAGAATCAGAATAGGTGGAAATTAAAGAATAAAAGCATATTGCAAAAAACTTCCGCTTCAGTACACTGAAGATATCTTCCATTAGATTCATTTTGATGTTTTTAAAAACCATTAAGATTTAGTCCCTAATAATAAATATGTGAAGAAAAAATGCATCACCATTTAAGCAATTGGGGAGATCCCTGTCATGGTTAATGTCTGCATGATAATGCATATACATTTTGCACAAGAAAAAGCATACAGCAGTAGACCACCATGTGTTTCTGTGGCTAAGGTAAGCAAACGATTTTCATAAATAGAAAGTCTCCGATCAGCTTAAAATATCCAATATAAGTGACTAGGTTAGACTGACAAGCGTAAAAACAAACATCAGCTTTGAAAATCTAAGGCTGTGTCTACATGACAAACGTAAGATATTTTTAAAATTCGTGGGTAAAAACAGACTTAAGTAAATAGTTTTTAATATGAGTGTCCATTGGACTATACATTTTCTGAAAATAAAAGCATTTTGTTTCATTACAAGTTTATCGAAAAATACATATATAATGTATATGTGTACAAACTTTTCATTTCAATACTTCTTAAATAGTTATGTTGCAATTCAAGTCTTTAAAATGATACATGTGTGGCAATCATTCCATTCTTTTAATCTGCTTATATTCTAGTCATGTTTTCAATTTGAAATTGTTTTCCTCAGTGATTTGTTATTCTTTCCCATAAGCATGCAAACATCCTTATATCTTATATACTAAAAAGTGAAAATGAAAACAATATTTTTGTTATTAAACCCTATTTCCTTCCATTTCCTACCCTATTTCTTGACTCTCTCTTAATTAGACACAATTCACTCTATTTCCTATCTCCAAAATCTCTCCTCCTATTCTTTTTTGAATGTCCTATTTATCAAAATGCTACATCAGAGTTACTACCTACATGACACTTGGCATAATTCATTACCAATCCTCCATGAAACCTTCTTTTCCACCTGCCTGACACATCTCTACCCTCCCCTGGTATAAGAAACAATGGAATTGCAGTTTTCTGTTAACTGTTTCACAGCTGGATAGGAAACCAGGGACTGACCATTGCCCATTTTATCTTGCTTTAAAACCACAAGCCAATAAATTCCTATTGTTAAGACAACTTATTATATGATATTTGTTTTAGCACCTAGGAAACTAAAGGCCTCCTTGCTGGTCTATGCATATGAATAACAGCTTATTATTTTATATTTTTCCATAATTTAAATAGTAAAGAACTTTTAAAAGATATTCTCCATGGAATTCTTTTTTCTGTTTATCAGGTAGTTCAATTATCTACTATTGAAGAACTTTTTTGGAGTTTTACCTACATTATTTCAACTCTAAACTGATAATGTTCAATCTTTTTTATATATTTATCTAAAATATATATTGGTGCACTTCGCAATATACATAAATGCTATCATGTTGTCCATATTTTTGTACCTTAGGTTTTGCTCAATTTCCATTTTAATGAAAATAACATTAATCAATTTAATACTTCAAAGCAATTTAATAGCATGCATACTTCAAAGTAGCAATAACTCACACTTCTCTATATATTAATATGGCAAAAAAAAATCTAGATTCACTTATTCTGAAAAGTTCATGTGATTTCATCTGCTCAAACATCCTTACTTTTCATTTAGTTGATGTTATAATTGCTATATTCTGAGATGTTTTAATGAAATTATTACTGTTTTTAAACTGTTATATAGCTTCTTTAAAAGACACATTTATAGTTTGGGAGGATTTGCATGTTTTGTTTTTGTCCTATAATAAAATATACCATGGTTGAATTTGCTCTGCACTCAAGTGCCAAAATTTCAAATCATCATATTTTCAGAATTACATTGAATTAAATATATCTGTGACCACCTCTCAGAGGTTGAATATATCTCAGAGATAGCATACATTCAAGCTCAACTGAGTTTTATTTGTGAAAGCCACTCTTTATCACTTTGACCTTGAAAGAAAACTTCGCTTCATGTTAATATTTCATCTTTACAGAGTTTCTGTTAAAGATAAAATGAAAAAAGAAACAAAAAAACAACAACAGTACTAATACATTTGAGTCTTGAAAAACATCTTTAAAAATGCCTTTTCATTATTTCTGTTCTCAATTAAATAATTCATTCCGATGTTCTCAAGGTCATGGACATATGAGCTAGAAAAGGGCATAGTCTCCACAATCAGAAAGCTCAGAAAAATTATTTCTGGACATAGTCCCTCCCTTATTAGGGTATCTTGTCTCCAAGCAGGATTCTGTAATGAGTGAATCCTCTTTGTTTCACTCAGGAAGTCCTTTCCAATTGATGTTGCTCTGGTTGTGAGACTAGATTTTGACCAATAGAATGAAATACAGAGGTTCAGTGTTGTGCCAAAAGTTAGATTCCTAACACTGCAATTGAGTATGCAGACAACCCTCAGGCCATTTCAACCATGTGAGTTAAGACAAGTGGAGGTTTAGGGATAGTGTAGACCAGTTGCCATCTAGTTGTAACCATGCAAGAAAGCCCAGGCAAGAACGATTCAAATGAGCTCAGTTAATCCTAAGAATTGTGAGAATAATAATACATTTTGTTTTAAGGAGTTAAAAAAAAACACTTAAATGTGTTTGTTACCTGCAAGAGATAACTGAAACAGCTTCATTTCCCACTCAAAGGTCAAGTTTCTCAATTTACCACCTCATTATCTTATTTAATTCCCATGAATGATATCTAAAAATCTAAACTCTAAAGCCATTTCTTACTATCCAGTGTGAGGAATACATTAATAATAAAATTATATTTTAAATTGACAAAGCTACCTTATTGTTTCTGGAGTTGGGTTTCCACCCTGATTGTACATTTACAAGGCCAGGATTTTTACAGAGAACACAATGCTATGAGTTTAAGAAATTAGAAAATTAGAATCTACAAGTAAGGTGGTTAAGAGGATCTCTATTTGAGATCTATAGATCTTGGGTAATCATAAATTTCATACATCTGAGACAAGCATGATCTAAGGATGTATAACAGAAAGTCATCCATTAAAATTAAATTACACATTAATTTATCTTGTTCACTTTTGATTATGACCCATGAAGAAAACTTATCTTTATGTTTCAATTTCCTACATATGCCCCCAAATGGTAGAAGTTCTTCTAATAATTATTATATTAGTCAAGGTTCTCTAAGGAAACAGAATCAACAGGAGATATCTGCAAATATGAGATTTTATAAAAGTGTCTCACACAGCTGTGGGGGTGCACAAGTCCAAAATCCATAGGGGAGGATGCAAGCTGAGAATTTCAATGAAGCTTTTCAATGAATTCCCTGAAGAGACTGGCTGGCTGAGGTAGATATAAAAATTCTTCTGAATACTGAAGTCATCACTTCTTTTAAAGGCTTCAACTGTTTGGATTAAATGTCTTTCATTACTGAAGATACTATCATTAGTTGTTTTTAGATGTAATCAGTCATAGATGTAATCAACTTACTAATGATTTAAGTCCATGAAATGTCCTCATAGTAATGGCTAGTACTGCACTTGTTTGACAAGACAACTGGACATTACCTGGCCAAGTTGACACTGTAACCTAACCATCACAGCTATATTCAATTCTCAATTCATAAATTGACATTCTCTATTTGAATGACAGTATCTTAGCCACCAATCAGAGGATGCATAAATCATAGTAATTGTTACAAAATAACAAACGCCTTCAGTAAATATTCTTGGACTTACTCTGATTGTCTAGCAGCTAGGTCCAAACCCACAAATAAAAAAAAAAGATTCATACTCTCCAACTCCTTTGATGCCTTTAAATGTCCTCTTCAATTTACAAGTATATGCCATGAATCATGGTACTGTTATATCCTTCATTTGTAAATGAAGCATTATAATGTATTATATTTTTACAAAATGAATATCAATATATTTATCCTGTGAAATGGACTATAAATAACGTAAATGACAATTATGAATGATACATGTAATTTAGAAAAAACTGCCAGATATAACATGAATATAAATTGTCATATAAAACAAAGACAGAAATTAACCTTTCTGTGTATTTTCAACTGTATATCGGTAATATAGATGAGCTAATAGAAGGTGCATTTATTATTTTTTTTTGTTTTACATTTATTATTCTTTTATCATATGCAAGCCAGTATATCTTTTTATTCACTTTGATTATTTTTGGTCTTAATTAAATCACATGCATTTTCTACACAATGAAACCTAAAATTGAATACATTAGTACATGATTTTAAGTAATTCTTGTAAGATCATCAAGGTGAAACAAAAGCAAGCTAAAGAAGCAGCCAAATAATTACAAGTAAAAATATGTAGTTATAACAATTGAAACTGAAATACATGAATTCTAATAGATTAATTTAATTAAAATAATTTTAAGAAATTTATTAGTTTGTGCTCTAGGAGTATCCCTTTGTTTTCAACCAGAAGGAACTTACCTGATAATTTTGGGATTTTGAGTATTTCCTTCCATTATCTTACTGTGAGTTCACTAGCCCATTTATAAATTGTCCATGAACAGTTTGCCTACATGCAATGTCTCTATCAAGCCTTACCTAAAAACTGAAAAGGTATTACCTATACAAAACCCCCATAATTACAGTTTCTAAAAATGAGTAGTAGAAATAATGATACAGAATCAATGTTTGTTGACAAGCTTGCTTATCTTTCTAAAATTTTCTCCCTCATTTTATAAAGCTTCCTCATTTCTGTACTTTAAAATATACAGAATAGTCATAGGTTGGATAGGATTATAATTCTTATATGTTTTGAAAATTAATTCTGTTCTATAATTACACTATCATGTTTCTGACTTACTTGGCAGAAAAAATACATGTATTCATTGCTGTATCAGATAAATACTGCTGAAATACAAACCACCCCAAACAAATAAGGCTTTCAAACCACAACCATTTATTATTTCTTAAAATGTTCACATGAGTGCATTCAGCAGGGGAGTTGACTGGCTGCACCCTGTGATATGGCTTCAGTTAAAGGGTCTGGGGTTACCCTGGCCGTCAGCTGGGCACCTTGGGTAACCCCACATGGCCTTTCCCCCTCTGTGGGGCTAGACTGGTTTTCTTTCCTATGGAAGTGTCAGAGCTGGTCTCCAGAGGCCAAAGCTCTCTTAAAGTCAGTATTCCGGAATTCATAGAACATCACTTCTGCCTCTCTGTATTGGCAAAATCAACTCATAAACTGGAACCATATTCAGAATGGGGAAAGAAATTATGTTTTTTGATCTTGCCAGGTCAGGTTGCAAAGACATATGTAGAAAAGGTCAGAAAAAGTGAACAATTTATCAGAGTAGGCTTTCCATATAAAGCCTACCAATATAAATAAAAAACCTAAATAATGCAAAGTATTCAGGAATACACCTCTAAATTTATAATAGTTTATTTTTTATTTCATTAAGGTTTTAATTTCTTTTCAGAATTCCATTAAGCTTACAATTAATCCTCTTATAACAATCTGAGATCATTCTTTAGAAAGATTAAGCAAATTCTTACCATTTATCCTCACATATAAGTTTATTCTATTTACAGTTTAGAGTGCTGTTTTTTGTGAAAATATATCATACTATTAATAGGAAGTACTGTATGTTTTTTCAGCAAAGGGTCTGTACCTTATTTGCTTTTCAATTGAAACTTTCTAAAAGAAATCAACATACTTAAAAGCAATGTTCTCGATCTTCTGCATGCATATGATTCATCTGGAAGGCTGTAAAAAGATTGTTTTTTTTTTCATCCAGATATCAGACAGATGTCTGAGAATCAATATTTGTAACAAATTCTCATGTGATAATTGATTCTCCTTATCAGAGGAGAATAATTGATCCTCTTCATCAGAATCCCTTTCAAAACTTCTGATCTACAAAGAATAAACATAACATAGTTACAAATATGATAGGAAAATCTTTATCTTACCAATTCAACTCCTGATAGGTGTTTATGTGTGTGAGTGTGTAAAGAAAACTACACTCAGATGAAGGAACATTAGACTTCTGGAAAAGGATTAGAGAGATTCCTGTCACCAAGACAAAAAGAAAATGATGGTATGTTTGATATTGAAATAATTTAGGAATATTTTTACATGATTAAAAGAATTAATCAGTGCATACTTTAGAATATTATTGAATTTCTGATACAAGAAGTTCTGAGAGAATACATATATATATATATATATATATATATATAAGCAAAATAGGAGCTCCACAAGCCAGTAATAATGAATTATTTTAATTCGGATAACACATTCTTTTTACATCAGACCATTCAAAATAGAATTAGAAAGAGGTCTCCTGATGGGAATATATTCCATCCACAAATTAATGACAGTTATTTTGCTGCAGGAGATTTTCTTTTAGTCAACAAGTGTAATGTAATTTTATAAAAGACCATAAAGGTATAACTGTAATTATTAGATGATCAAAAGAAAATATTGGTAAATGATACATTGAGTCAAAAAGCAATATATTGGAACATTTATAGCTTTCACTCAAATATGTTGGGCATTTATAGATTTTTCTCTTTTAACAGAAACTTAGGCATTTTGCCACCTAAGCAAAAGATGTGCATGTAAAAATCTTTTCAAATAGGGAGATACTATTATTTTAAAGAGCATACTTAAAATGTTAGGGGACGATTTAGGAAGTTTGTTTAATTCATTATAAACTAAGCACTAAATTAAGTAGACCCTATTCTAATCTTAATATTATATATAAGAAGAACATAAAATAATCAGTTTTTTAAGTTGCATGACATCTAATTTGTCTAAAGTGAAGAAACGCTGTTTGGAAACAGCTGGGAAATTGGAAAATTTTCCCAGCTTCATATACAATTGCATATATTTTTTCTGATTTTTCTATTATGTATTTTTAAAAGGTGGGGGCCAATAACATGTAATATTGGTTTCATCATTATAGTATTGAAAGTAGATAAGCCAGGTTAGATTGGGATAAATACATAATCTAATTTGATATTTCTCCATATATATGAAGTACGTAGGGAGATTCTCCCCTTGTTTAAAAAGCAAAATAGGGCTTAAGCCCCATAAAAGCAGACTTAGAAAACTACAAAAAAAAAACTTGATAAATTCCCACATGTATAGAATTATTTGCTCTTTTTTATATGCAACATTAATATATTGAATGATTTTAATAATACGAGATTTAACAGAGCTCATAAAGTATTACATAGAACACGCAAATGTGCACTGTATGTTGAAGTCAATATATAAGTTGTTATATAAATTAACCCTTATAAAACTGAGTTAAATAATTCAGATATTACTTCAGGTAAGACACTTTTAAGTGCTTTAATTTTAAAATTCAGAGGTGTATCTTCAGAACTTAATTTTATTACAATTTTGATTGTATTTTGATTGCACAGTGTTATAATTTTATAAAGAAGAAGAGGCTAAAAAGAAAATAATTGCATTTTCCAGACAATTTAATAGAATAAGTAGTTAATTTTAAAATAAATTTTGATATAGGAAGATAAGTCGTTCAAGATAAATAGTTCAATTGCCATGCAAGCTATTTTTTTAATGTAACATAAATTGCTTACTTTCTTTTCTAGAGCTCTTGAAGAGATAGAGTTTAGACATCTACATTTTTATCAGAACCCTCAAGGGATTCATTGTAACACCAAAGTTTGTGAAAATATCTTAACTAAAATTATAAAAGTTTGTCACATAAATTATATTTGACATTACTCTCTATTTTTTAATCTTTCAAAGCACAAAATAAATGTTTAATTTTGACAGATTTGAGATAAACAAAACTCAGAGCAATGTCAGGCCACAGATCAAGTATGTTTTGAAGCAACTATTTTTTTTCTGTTTTTTAAGATCATGAACAAAAAAAAAAATCTGTTCAAGTTAACAGGACAATGATTTATACTCAAAGGAATTAGTCCATGGGCTAGTGCTTTATTATTTCCCTTAAAGTAAAATGTTTGCCCCCAAATAATTTTAATAACAGCTTTTTTTTTAATTTGTGGGTAAAGACCAATGCACATTAAGCAATCTGTTTTCCTTTTTAAAGAACTTATGGATAAATTTTAAACATACACATGTGCAGAAAGATATTTCAGGCTAAATTATTAAAAACAAAATTATAAATTATAAATGCTTTAGAAAATGAAATGAAGAAAAAGACAATATAAACATGTATAAATACCTGAAAGAATAGTGCGTTAGCATTAATTGTAATATGACTAGAAGTGCCTTTATTTGAAAGGGCATAGTTTAGAATAGATCCTCAATAAAGTGGTAGTCTGTAATAAATGTAAACATTTCAAATTGGCACATGTTTACAATGATGTTTTACTTACTATTGCTTATTACTATATATCCTATTTTACTTATTATTTTCTTATTCATCAGTGAGCTTGTTTGAAAGTAATACCAGAGAAAAGCCATGTTTTCATTCTGATTCAATCTTGTAGAGGCAGCTATTTCTTTTAATCTTAATTCAAAATTGTAGGCAGAAACTTGATTAGATTATCTCCGGTGATAAGTAACATGCCCAATTGTGGGTGTGATCTGTTGAACAGATGGACATTTGACTTCACCTGTTTCAGGTGGCTCTTGACTAATTTCCTGGGATCCTTTAAAAGAGGAAATATTTTGAAGAGAGTTAGAAATGACAGCCAACAGGAACTTCAGAGCAGAGCTCCACAGATGCTGACATATGGAGAACAGAAACGTAGATGTTTGGAGATGCTTGGAGTCCAAAAGGTATCAGCATGAGATGTTAAGCAAGTCAGAACCTGAAAAGAGCTAAGGGAAGCCAAGAGATGAAAGTCAGCCCCAGAGAAGCAAAGTGAGTAACGCTCACAGGAACAGAGGCTGAAGGCAATGGAGCCCAGGAACAAGGGGCCAGCAGATGCCAACCACGTGGCTTCCCAGATGACAGAAGTGTTTCCTTGAATTAAGATATCTTAACTGGATGCCTTAGTTTGGACATTTTTATAGATTTAGAACTGTAAACTTGTAAGTTATTGATTTTCCATTTTCAAAAGTCACTCCATTTCTGGTATATTGTATTCTGGCAGCTTGCAAACTAGAACAATATTTTTGACCAGAATTATGTATTGAATCTTTGTCATTAGAAAAAATAAAATCCCTAAGTCAAATTTTCTTACTAAAAGCATATTTTTCAGGAAGATATGCCTAAGGAAAGTTGCCAAATATGGGCACATTCAGTCAATACATATTTATTGTGAATGTCCTCTGTTCTAAGTCCAATGATAGTGATTAATTAAGGTTTATGTTAAATAAACAAGGTTGTGGGAAAATTGAGGGTAGAGATGGAGTCATATTCTCAACATTTCCTCATACTTGATACAGGGCCTCACATTAGAAAGCCTTAAAGAAGGCACTAAATTCATATCTCTTTGCAGAATAAATGAAAAGAATAAAATTAAATGCAGTCTTTATTCTGGAGGAATTTATTATTACTAATTGCTTGATAAAACCTTTTCAATTTAAGATGCATTTATAGGTAGCGACACCATTTTACATTTAATTTCTTCATTTCCTAACTTTATCACATCTGACCATGGACTCTTCCTTCTCCTCTACAGTCTCAGAGTTAGAATGTACTAATTTCATGTTGCTTTCAATTTGTCCTACAAAACCAACGTGAAGTTTATTGTGGTGTGCAAATGCACACTAATTTAACTCCCTAGATGATGAAAGTCATTAGAGAAACTGAATATTACATTGCTAATCTGAAGGAGTTTTGCATTTCAAGGAGGTTACCTATGAACAAAATTTTCCAAAGTTGACTGATCTTTAGAATAATCTTGTTTTCTTATTATAAGCTCCCTATTTCTAAATTCTTCCCCAGAGGTTCTAATTCAAAATTTCTGAAATATGAATATTTCAATAGCCAGCCAGATGATTGTCCTCAGATGATAGGTTTGAAAAACACTTTCCTAAGTGATTCATTAATCGATTTTTTTAAAAAAATCATGGATTGGATTAGGGAAGACATTGATATTTGACATGTTTAAAACATAAAAGTATCACTTCAGAGAATGAGAAAAGGCGTGTCATCTGAGTATTTGTCATTGAATTATCCACTTGTAAGTGACTTCTTAGTTTCTTTACTCAGAAAATATATTTATTTAGTTTTCTGTTTGAGGACAGTATGAGATTTCAGAATTTTGTACAGCATTTTATATCTTAATGAGTGTAGTTTGACTTGAAGCATCTACTAAAAGGAGTATGTAAGAAATAAAAGAGATTTTTATAATTATATACTATGTGTAGGTATCATGCTTCCTCCTTTCTTGTATAGTACTTTAATATCTAGCTAGACTTAAAAATGTAACCTCAAACCATGAAAAAATCAACTGATAGCATAAATGTTTGGTCAACAAAAATTTCATTCAAGAAGAACAAAATCTGGTCTTGTCGAATTGCTTTTTATATTACTTAACTCCCTTTGTTGATTTCACTCTGCTCTTACTCTTGTAAAATTCTCAGAAGGTATCACAACAATTCAGCTTTTAAAAAATATTTTTCTTTGGGGAATTTTTGAATTAGGGAGTGGTTTGTTGAATGAACTCCTAAAGTTTATGACAGCCATCTGTTAATATCCTAGCTGAGGAAATCAGAGAAAGACATTTTGAGAAGAATGGGTGGATATAATCTATGTTACAACATATTAACAAAAGTCGAATTCCCCAAAAGAGTTAAGATGTAATTAAATTAAAATATAAATATAATTATATACTTGCCAAGATAAATGGAAAAAATAACATGAAGAAAAGAGATATTGGGTATTCACATCCAAAAGATTTAAGTTGCACCTGTCTTCTTATTATGTACAAAAATAATCTCAAAATAGATCAAATACCTAAATATAAGCTAAAATATAAAACTTTTAAGTAAATGCATGGACATAAATCTTCAGCATCTTGAATTGCAGAGTGGTTTCTTAGATATGACACAAAAAACCAACATTTAAAAACACAAATAAATGAGACTTACTCAAAAATTTAAAAGATGCACTGTAAGGACAACATAAAGAAATGAACAGAAAACCCGCAGAATGGAAAAATCATATTTACAAATTGCATGTCTGATAAAGGGTTTGTGTATAAGCAATGTAAAGAACTCTGAAAATTCAATGAGAAGAAGAAAATAACCAAATAATATAGGAGACTATGTTTATGGAGGTGGGAGTATGGGTATCCTCTGTACTTTCACTGCAACTTTTCTGCAAACCTAATACTGCTTAAAGTTTGTTTTTCAAAAAAAAAAAAAAGTCACAGGATCCAAATAGACATTCCTCCAAAGAAAATAACAAATGGACAATAAATACATGAAAAAATGTTAATTGTCTTTAACTATTAAAGAAATGTACGTCAAAACCACACTGAGATACCTTTTCACACTCATTAGGATGGCTAAAACAAAAGAAAATAGAAAATAGCTACATTCTGCAAGTATGTGGAAAAATCACAGCTCACATACACTGCTAGTGCAAATGAAAAATTGTGCAGCCATTTTGGAAAACTGTCTGGCAGTTTCAAGTTTTAAACATGTGTTTAACATATGAAGGAATCAATGATTCCACTCCTAGACACAGACCAAGAGAAATGAAAATACACGTCAACTTAAACTTTTGTTTATGGCAGCATTATTCATTACAACCAAAAAACAAAAGCATCCCAAATGTCCATCAACAGATGAAAGGGTAAACAAAATACTATATACCCATACAATAAATATCAATTACCAAAAAAAAAATGAAATAGTGATATATGCTGACATGAGTGAACCCTGAAATATTATGCTACCTGAAGGAAGAAAGTCACAAAAGATTACACATCTGATGACATTATTGTGAAGTGTCCAGAATAATTAAAATGCTAGAGACAAAAAGAATATAAATGGTCTCTGTGTATTAAGGTATTAGGAGTTGAGGCTAAATGGTGAATGACTGACAATGGGTGCAGGATTTCTTTAAGAGGTGATAAAAATTTTCTAAAATTGATTGTGGTTATGCATCTAAATTCTGTACTGCTTCAC
Organism: Myrmecophaga tridactyla; assembly: GCA_004026745.1. Lineage (NCBI taxonomy): Eukaryota > Metazoa > Chordata > Mammalia > Pilosa > Myrmecophagidae > Myrmecophaga > Myrmecophaga tridactyla. The sequence continues at coordinate 84,689 of PVIY010005563.1, forward strand.
TAGTCCTTGTTTCCATTATCTTTTGCTAGGGTTACTTAAATATCATTCTAATTGGTTTTCCCTCCTGTTTTTCCTGCTCTGGTAAAATCATTTCTCCATGATTGTGGAGAAAAATTGTGGCCGTTTTATTAGAGGAACAACTACTTTAAGTGTATGGACTTCTGGAAATTAATGTACTAAAAAATTCAAACTTCTCAGTTAAAAGCTCCCTCTTTTCTGAAATGAAGATGAATTCCCTCCATCCCCAGCCTCACATTCTCCATTTCCCTCTGACTAGGATAATAGGCTGTGGAAAGAAAGGTAACATGATTGCCTGGAATTTGCTTGGTGTTTATTGTTTCCACCTTTTTTGATGAAACAATGTAGGAGTAACAGAAACAGTAAGATTCGTCTACATCCAGAAGACAGCAAATGGTGATTAGAGTGAAATTAGCCTTTTGCGTTGCTGTTACCTTATTACTCCCCTTCTTCTACTTAATGTCTTCATCTGCCATTTTCTAAATCTGTTCTATTTACTGAAGTTCTAGCAGTTGTTGTCTTTCACTTCAGAATCAAGAAGGAAAGATCAATATCACTAGGACACAAGCCTAAATTGTTAGGATATAGTGCTACTATTTACCCAAAAAGTAAAGCTGGATGCCATTTGGATTAATAAAAAAGCTTCATGAGATGATGAGTCTGACTGATTACTCTATTAATTTACTGGTTTCTTGTTATAATTGTATTTACAATATTTTATTTGTAATCTCAGACATTGGAGCAGCTTAACTATATTGAATTATATACCCCAAATAGAAATTTAAGTCATTGAGGAAATAACCCCTATACATATTTTTAAAGAAGTAAAGCAATTCAAGCCAATAAGAAGAAACTTAATTCTCACTTTCAGGCATAGTGCCAGTTTCAATTCTATGACTCGTTAAATCTATGGTGTATATAATCTTGTATGTTACCCAAAAGTCATACATTTGGCCACATTTAATTTTTCCAAGAACTATTTTTGTCAATTGGGAAGAAATAAGAAGGAAAGGAGGAAAATGTCAACTAGCTTGCAGAACTAGTAATTTACACTCCAGATTCGTATTTTGTAATGTGTTAGGTCAACTATCATGTCCTACACACCTACCTTAACAATGGGGAGACATCCCACCACAGTGATTAAAATTAGGATAAAGAGTGATGGAACAAGGAGGGGCAAGAACAGTTGCAAAGGGAACACATGAACTTTTAGCTCTATGTACCTCTCATTCTCTATCTTTTTTGAAAACCAAATGGTAGAAAAAGAAGCTAATACACAAGGTGATAAAGTTAAAAAAAACAAACAAACTAGTATTAAGCACTCAAGAGACTCTTGTCAAAATGTTGTAGATTTATATTTATTGTCATTATGACTGGATCTTTTGTTTTTATTTTTTTCTCTTAAATCTGTGGCCTATTTTAATGTAATTGAAATCAGAAGGAGTAGCAAAATACTTTGGCGTTGTAGTAGAGATGTATAATAATATGAAGTAGCTCTGATGCATAATTAAATAACACTTTCATTTCGATTATGAGTAATATTCATGTGAGCAATTTCATTCAACACTTTCATTTAAAATAAATTTTCTCTATTATAATTGAAAATAGAAGTATTTTATTAAAATGAGTATTTAGAAATCATTATACATTTGAAATAAATCTTTATAGGCTCTAGTAGTTCACAACCAATAGATTTTAGAAATAGTCCTCAAATATTCAGTTTGATTTTCTTCAATATAATGATTTGTATATGGGTCTGAATAATTTTTGCTCCCAAAATTTGAAGTAAGCAGACCAGCTTTTTACACCAAAGATGTACAATTATAGTCTTTGCTCATAATTAAAATATAAACTCTCTGTGAAAATTAAAAGGAATAAAAAAGGCAATCTCTCACTGGAAGGACTAGTAGGAGGATAAGATATCATATAAAACAGTTTGAAATGTTTAGATAAAAATAGGGGCATGGGTCTGCTTATTTGCCAGTTAGGACATATAACTACCTATGGGAACAGGTTACTGATGTAAACAACTGTAGTAGCTTTCAAGTCCAACCAGCCTAGGATGAGACGGCTTGGTGATATCTGCACTGCAATGCTATTGGGTTGAGAATGAAAAAATATATATATATATATATATATACTATATGGTCAAGGACATATTATGATCCAAAGAATGCAGTTGTACTGACTTGACTGAAATTACTTTTAGTGTAACCTTCAACATCAGGATTTACTTTTAGTCTTTCATTTAGCTATTCATGAAACTAAAGTTAGAAGTTTTAGCAATTTTTCTACATAGATGGAGATTACTACACTTTTAAAGATAATTTTCAAATGGATTGAGGTATAGCTATAGCTGTAATTAGAAGTAAGGAATAAAATTAGAAAAAGTTCAGATAGAAAAAACATATATAACAATATATCCATTTAAACCAGAGGGGACTACCCCTAACAATCAAGGGCTGTGTGCTTCTGATTAGGTTACTTTTAAGTGAGTAAACAGCTAGATAAGTATTTAGTGCAAAGAATATATTTTAATAATTATTGTCAATAGCCATATCAACACGGTTTCTTAAAACATGTTAGTACTCTACTATGCATTACTTTTATGTGTCTACTTCCAGATAAGAACTTAGACATGTTTTTTGTACCTGTGGATTATAATAAGGTGAATGATGTTATTTATGTTATATGATATAGGAAAAAATTAAAAATATTAATGCTACACTTAGAAAAAATTCCTAATACTATGTAATTTATTATAGTATGACCCATGTAAAATGTGAGATGCTTAGAGACCAAAAAATTTATAAAATTAGATTCCATTAAAACATCCTGATCAATTAAAGATCACCATAGGCTCATTATGAACATAAAGTAGATTAAAGTTGGAAATATCCAATATCATTTTAAGATATATTTAAAAGTTGAGAAATTAAAGTCCTAGAAATTAATGCTTTATCCATACCCAGCATCATCCAACCATTGTCTGAATTATGTCTCAAATGCTACAACTGGCAGGCATCCTGGGGTGAGATAAAAGAACAAGCCAAGTTAATTATTATCAGGAAAGTTGAAAGGAATTTGATTTTATGACAAGATTGGAATAGAATACTAAGCAATGATAGAAGCCAAAGTTACATTCAGAGAAGAATGGAAATTTGGAAAAAGTATGTGAAGAATAAGATATATCTTATTTGAACAGAGAGAAATTAAAATATTGGAGATTTAATATAAGGAACAGATTGATAATTTCTGTTTCAAAATGGTCTTAAGTCAATTCAGAAAGCCATAGATCTTAGAGTTCAAAATGGGAATATCATGCCAAAAACCCATGATAGAAACATGTAAATGAATGAATCATAAACATAATTAACATTTGTGTTCATTTTTAGAAAAAACGTATATACCAAACATACACAAATACGTTATGAATACATGATAACCTCATTATTGGATGAGATTATAATTAAAGACAGTGATATGCAAAGGCAATGAGTCCCTTGTAGGGAGAGAGGATGAGGCTCTAGGAATTTGCTGGCAAAATTATGATAGGCAAACCTAGCTTCTAAAGCTGAATTGAATATTTTTCCTCATTCCAGGTAGTGTTATATAGGCAGTGCATAAACTTTTTTCTACTGGCTTGATTTAAGAAGGTGGTGGGCAGGTAAAATTTCAAATCTATGGTAATAAGGAACAAAATTAACACCACAACAAAGAGGAGGTTGGGCTGACAGAAAACAGATGAACAAGAAACCAACAAAAATAAAAAAAAAAAACAGGAATTTTGGTAGTTGACTGAGTACAGAATTCTGAAAAAGGGCTGTGTGCCCAATAAAGGGGCACATAAATCTGGGTACCAATTTTGGCAGTTGATTGGTGCACTCAGAGGGCTGGAGTCCAGCTCAAAAAAGGATTTTTTTTTTGCATTCCTTTCTTTTCTTTTTTTGATTTTTAATTTTTATTTTTACTTTACAGCAGCCTGTTAAATAAAGCTGCATAAATTCTCAGGTTTCACTACTGCCCCAGGAAAGGGTGGAGTTAAGGTATATCTGAGAGACAAAGTAACTACTGAAATGAAGGAGAAAATTCCGGTGAAGGGCCTATCTTCCCTAAGGAAAGAAAGAATGTGTATGTGGTGGGGAGGAGGGGTGACATGATCCAGTACAAACGGCAGCTCTCATTTAGTCAATGAGACCTAAGGGGCTGGAAAACATAAACAGTGTAGACCCAATTTCTGCCTCAACTTCTGTTTCAAACATTCCCTAGAAGAGTCAGTGTCTACTGAGAATTAAAGGCACTGAACCACTTTTTTTTTGCCAGCCGGGAGCTATGGGCTGACAAGTGCCACCTGCTGGGCAGGATAGGAAAAACACAAAATCAAGAGTTCTCATAGGAAAGACTGGTATTTTACTGGTCTCATTCTCAGGGAACCTTGATTTTGACTACATCATCTTCCGGAGTCCTGGGCCTGTTTTATTTGGGAAAATCGGATTGGAGCATGATCCTACCTTAAAGGTCAAAAACCAGGACAATGGGCAGGCCACAGTGGCTTAGCAGGTAGAGTTCTTGCTTGCAGGGCTGGAGACCCGTGTTTGATTCCCAGTGCCTGCCCATGCAAAAGAAAAAAAAAAAAAAAAAAGAACCAGGACAACAAGAGCTGAAAAATTCTGATCAGTTAACAGATGCTATGCTAAAAGTCTAGAATAAGTTGTACTGAAGGTCAAAGAACACATAGAGAACAAAGCCAACCAACAAGAAACCCTAGGTAAAAAGAGAAAACAATCTCCAGAATAAAATAATCAAGGATTTCAGCAAAAATCACGAGTCATACTAAGAAGTGTGAAGATATGGTCCAGTCAAAGGAACAAGCTAACACTTTGAAAGAAATACAGGAATCGAAGGAACTAATTAAAGTTGTTCAAACAAATTTTCCAAATCTAATCAATTATCAAATCACTGAGCTGAAGAAAAATATAGCAAAAGAAATGACGGATGTATAAAAGACACTTCAATCATATAGAAAAACTTATAAAATTGAAAAAAACAAATGACAGAACTTATGGGAATTGTGCTGGTTTGAAAGGATGTATGTCCCCTAGAAAAGCCATGTTTTAATCAAACTCCCATTTCATAAAGGCAGAATAATTCCTATTCAATACTGTATGTTTGAAGTTGTAATCAGATAATCTCCCTGGAGATGTGATTTAATCACGAGGGGTTGTTCAGCTGGATTAGGTGATGACATGTCTCCACCCATTTGGGTGGGTCTTGGTAAGTTTCTGGAGTCCTATAAAAGAGGAAACATTTTGGAGAATGAAAGAGATTCACAGAGAGCAGAGCAGATAGCCCCAGGAAGCAGAGTCCACCAGCCAGCGACCTTTGTAGATGAAGAAGGAAAATGCCTCCTGGGGAGCTTCATGAAACAGGAAGTCAGGAGAAGAAGCTAGCAGATGATACTGTGTTCACATGTGCCCTTCCAGATGAGAGACAAACCCTGAACTTCATCGGCCTTCTTGAACCAAGGTATCTTTACCTGGATGCCTTTGGATGGACATTTCTGTAGACTTGTTTTAACTGGGACATTTTCTCAGCCTTAGAACTGTAAACTTGCAACTTATTAAATTCGCCTTTTGAAAAGCCATTCCATTCCTGGTATATTGCATTCTGGCAGCTAGCAACCTAGAATAGGAATGAAGGAAAAATTGAAAAAATGAAAAATGCAATGGAGACATATAACAGCAGATTTGTAAAGACAGAAGAAAGGACCTAGTGAACTAGGACAGGACCTCTGTCATCCTACACACAAAAGAACAGATAGGGAAAAGAATGGAAAAATATGAGCAGGATTTCATATTTTCATGTTGTCATTCATTCAAGGAAGTGAATGACAACATGAAGCACATGAATATACTTGTTATGAGGTGTCCCAGAATGAGAAGAGGAGGGAATTGTGACAGAAAGAATAATGGAGGAAATAATCACTGAAAATATTCCAACCCTTATGAAAGGTATAAAATTACAGATCGAAGAAGTGCAGCGTACCCCAGAACAGATCTGAATAGTCCTACTCCAAAACACTTAGGAATCATATTGTCAAACAGTCTTTACATGAGGGAGAACAAATAAATGTCACCATTGCAAGGTATTGAAAAAATGGGATGCCGTATGGAAAAAATACAATCAAGGCAAACTAGGGACTATAGCTAATAGTAAAATTGTAATATTTTCCATGAATTGTAACAAAGGTAATATACCAAAAATGAATGCCAATAAGAGGGAGATGTTAGGGAGAGATATAGGGTTCTTGTTGTTTTATCTCCTTTTTTAAATTTCTCATTAAAAAAAAAATTCTCTTCTTCTTTCCTTGTCAAGAAATGGAAATGTTCTCATAGACTGTAGTGGTGAATGCATAACTATGTGTTTATACTGGGAGCCATTGATTATTTACTTGGGATGGATTGTATAGTGTGTGAATAAAACTGCTTTAAAAATAAACAGAGAAATACCAGTGCTGGAGAAGATGTGGAGAGAGAGATGTATCTATTCCCTTTTGGTAGGGAAGTAGATTGGCACAACCCCTCTGGAGGGCAGTGTAGGGTTTACAATGGAGGCTAGGTATAGTGTCACCATATGATCCTTCAACACTATTATTAGGTATACACTTTGAAGAACTGAAAGCAGGGACTGAAATGGTCATTTGCACATAGGTGTTTATCTTGGTATTATTCGTGATTTGTTGGAAGGAGGTCACCTAATGGTACATTGACTGATGAATGAAACAGCAAACTGTGGTGTATACATAAAATGGAATAGAAATAAACCAGAAACAAAAGAACAAATATAGTAAGGTCTCACTAAATATGGGCTAACTATAATGAACAAACTTTGAAAATTGAATGTGAAAGCATAGATTGTCATAGGACAGAATGTGGGCAGGGGTTGAGTATTTGATAATTAAGGAGTACAGAATGTTCAATAAGTCTAATTCTAAAAGTTTCTAGATTGTAAGCTTTTACATCAGTTACATCTATTTCTGAATTCCAACTGTTATTTTTAAATTCTGAGTTGTTGACCCTTTTGTATGGGAAGATGAATAACAAAATAAAGACATTAAATAAATAAATAAACAGACACATAGTAGGAGTGGATAAGTGGTATGGGATGTTTTGGGCATGTTTTTTGTTTATTTATTTTTTTATTTTGGAGTAATAAAAATCTTCTAAAACTGGTTGTGGTGATGAATGTACAAGTATACGATGACACTGTGAGCCAGTGATTTTACTTTGGATGGATTATATGGTGTGTGAAAATGTCTCAACAAAACTGCATTAAAATACTTCGTATGCAATGACGGCGTGATGGTTAGGTTTGTGTGCCAACATGTTATGGTGTCCAGTTGTTTGGTCAAGCAAGCACTGGCCTGGTTGTTACTGTGAGGATATTTCATGGCTATAAATAAATAGTAATTTGAATTATATGGAATATATTCACAAATAGTATGGCTGGTTGCATCTACAATCAACTGAGCAGTTTGACTTCAACAGTGAGGAAGTCGTATACGAGCAGTTTAGAGGATACGCCAGCATTCATAGCAGCGCTATCCATAACAGTCCCAAATTAGAAGCAACCCCAATGCCCATGAGCAGATTAATGGATAAACAAAATGTGATATATACAAACAATAGAATACTGTTAAATCTTGAAAGGAATGATTCCTGCTATTACATGGATTAACCTGGAGGACATCGTTTGGCATGAAATAAGTCAGATACAAAGGGACAGGCATTGTATGATCACACTTATAGGAGATAACTAGAATACAATAGTTCGTGGAGACAGAAAATAGAGTAGAGGCTACCAAGGGCACGAGAGGAGTGAGAATGGAGAAGTAATGCATAGTGGATTCAGGTTTCTGTTTAGGGTGTTGAGAAAGTTCTGGTAATGGATGGTGATATGAGTAGCACATTTTAGGTGTGATTAATCCCACTATAGTGTGTGCTTGGGAATGATTAGGATGATACATTTCATGCTGTGTGGTTTTTTTCTACCATTAAAAGGAAGAGAGAGATTTAAAAAGCAATAACTAGAAGCAATACATGATCCTGGGCAGGATTTAATAATATAGGAGAAAGTACCCAAAAGGACATTATGGGGACATATAAAAAAAATGGAGTATAACTCTTAAACTTTATATTAACCTTAAATTTCTTGAACATGAGATATACTTATAGTAGTTGCATGATTGAATATCCCTTTTTTTTTTAGGAAATGTACTTAGAAGTATTAATTGTTCAAGTTGCATGATGTATACAACTTACTCTCAAATGTTCAGAAAATTGGTAAATAGAAAAATAGATATTTATATTCAATTCAAGGTCAACCATCCCTTAACCACAACTCCAAAAATATAGCTCCATAAGTTTTGAGCCAAAACCATTTCCATGGGAAAATTTGCCGTAAGCTTGGATGAGATACTATTTATAATCTTCATTTCACTTAGTGTGAATATGTGTGTATTTCACTACAGAAATTGTATTCTTTTTTATTTGAGTGTTCGTTCTCAGACTTACAGCACATATTACTTATTATAGAGTATATACAATATCTTCAAAATCCAAACATTCTGAAGCCCAAAGCACATTTTTGTGTAAGTGTCAGATAAGGGATTGTGTGTTAGTTAGATTCAGTTGTCAACTTGGCCAGGTGAGCATACCTAGTCTTGCTGCTGCGGACATAAGCCAATGGTACGTGAACCTCATCTGTTGCCAATTACATCTGCAGTCAGCTAGGAGGCGTGTCTGCTGCAATGAGTGACGTTTGGCTTAATTGGCTGGTGCTTAAATGAGAGAATGCAACGTAGCACAGC